>WNHD01004613.1:0-15884 GCA_011057455.1 Ganaspis sp. Gsp50 | reverse complement strand
AGAAAACTCGGTGAGTAGAAATTTTCTAGTGGAAAAGAGGAAGGCATTAATGGCCGGGACTGTACAGTCGACGTCAGATATGCCTTCCAAAAAGTTACTGAAGAAATCCCCACTGTGCGTATCACTTTCTATGTTATTTCATTCCATGACTTCAAATTTCCCATAGGCACGGAATGAAATAATGTAGAAAGTGACACGCAAAGTTCAAATTTCTTTAGTAACTTTTTGGAAGGCATATCTGACGTCGAGTGTACAGTCCTGGCAAAGTATGCTTTAACATTTTGTTACTAAACAATTCCCAACTAACGGCTGCTCTTCTATATTTGAACATTGTTCTATGGTTAATAATTCAAGGTTTCCATCCCTGGTTGCCATTGAATGTTAGCCAAGGAGCAATATTAAAATGTAGAAGTGCAATCCTTTGTTAGGAATTGTCTAGTAACAAAATGTTAAGACATACCTTGCCAGGACTGTACCTAGTCCCTTCATTAATGCCTACCCCCTAGGGATATTTCTAAATTTTAAAGAACGCACGATTTCTTTTGTTTTTTTTGGTTTATGACTTCAATAATCATAGGCATGGACTTACAAAAACATAGGAAACGACATGCTTTTTGAAAATAGAAACTCCCTAGAGAGTAAGTCATTAATGAGGGTGCAGTCACATGGAGAGGAATAGAGGATTAGTGGAATAGAATAGACTAATCAAAAAAAGTATTCTAATGTGGCCAATTATCTGATTGGTCTAGTCTATTCCACTAATCCTCTATTCCTCCGCATGTGACTTCACCCTGAAGGATGTACATTTCACAGGGTAAGAATGATAAGAAGAAAACAAGTGCAAGAAAGTTTCATAGCCCTGGATTTTCAGTTCATAGAATCAATATGGCGGACAACCTGCTTGAGTGTTTGGCAGTTCATGGCAGTTTTCACAAGTTTTCAGAAATGTGTTATTGTTTGTTAGGTATCGTGCTGAGAAAAATATTTGACTATATTTGAAGAGAGTTTCGAAAAAGTCAGTGACTATAAGTTCAAATCTGCATTTTTAAAATATTTATAATTCACGTGTGAAAGACTCATACGTTTTGTATAAATTTCTTATAAATATACGAGTTTATCACCACTTTTTCAATATTGATTTGAAAATAATATTAAAGAAACTGTAACTTTTAATGCTTATTATTATTAAAATATGTTATTTATGAAAATTATGTTGCGTTTAAATTTAATTATTTAATAATAATTTCAATACAGTTCCGACATTAAAAGCATTTTTAAAAACATATAGGTTATGTGTATTTAAACCCGCAAACGCACACAGAATTCGTTTTGAAATAAATTAAAATAGATTTCTTTTTATTTTTTAATTCTTTAAAAAGTTTTTTTTTTTAATTCTATGATATGTCTGATGTTTCTATTGGCAAAAATTATAAGCATATTAATTATGTTAATATGTATAATTATGTTATAAAATTCTTATAACGTATTTTTTTACAAAGGGCTCTAATTGCTATTAGGATAATAAATAGCTTCTTTTTAGAATTTACGATTCCCAAAAGAGAATTTATTCTGACTCACAAGTTTGTGTAATTGTTTTCGATTACAAATGAAGTCATTAAACAGTAAATTATTAGGTGTTTTGTGTTTCCCTTTTTTTACGATGAAATCAGAATTATGTTGATGAGGTTTATCAGGAAAAGATATAATGTTCTACATGAAAGGTGTCAAGTGACTTTTACTTATCCTATCATTTTTTATATTACTTTTTTACTTTGCTTTCGTTTGATCGTTAATGACCAAAGACAGTAAAGTCGATTGGTGAAAGTATGATCAAAGCCTCAAGTTTATTACTTTATGAGATTGAAAAATAATTGTTAGCAAAGAAAGAACTAACTTTGCAGAATTAGCGTCTAACGGTTCTGAAATTTAGGACTTCAAATTTTAAATATATCACTATTTTTTTTCATGAAATTACAACTTCTTTTTTACAGTTACTTCACGAAAATACATTTCATTAATTATTCAAGATTATTCATAATTATTATAAATTTCTTAACCTCTATCTAGGGATTTCGTTTATAATTTTCGTCTAGAAAATTTTATAAAAATTGAAGTTTTACTTTTTTTTATACTTAAAAGCTATTTTCCATTAATTAACAAGAACAAAAGAAGTTGGATATTTAAAACTCCCATAAACACAAAAACATCATAAATAAAAAATAACGAAAGTAGAAGAAAAAAGGAAATAACGCAAAATGGATGAAAAAATAATAATAAAGATTGCAAAAATAATAAAAAGGCATGATAAAGAAAATGCAAATAACAAAAATAAGAAAATAACGATAATGTAAAAAATGACAAAAATAAAAAATAGCGTAAATAACTAAAAGAAATATTTTTTTAATTGAAGCTAATTAAAAATAACGTTATTTTATACAATAAAAACGAAAAAGAAATTTAAAAGACTTTCATTATAATTAAATACTTGTTAAATTCTACCGGGACTAATTAATTATCTCATAAAATTTCTGTCTCTTTGACAGGTGACAAGTGAAACTCGAAGAAAAACTTCTGTTCGCAGTTTTCTAGTGAAAAACTTGTTTACACTGTTAACACGATTGTATTAAAATTTTTTTTCAGAAAGTCTAGAAGTCTCTCTCTCTCTCTCTCTCATTTACTTTAAGGGCATGTGATAGAATATGTCAGAAGTCACGTGACCCATCATTATTGCAAATTATACAATTTTTAAATTAAGTTAGAAATATTTAAAATGTACAAAAATATATCTTTAACATTTATTGGAAAAACTTCATCCTAGGCTATTATTTTATTAAAAATTTAGTTGTTTACAAATTCATTTCGGAAAATAAATAAACAAATAAAATTTCTCGCTCACAAACATTCAAATATATAAAAATTCTTCAATTCTTATATCCCCATTCTAAAAAATATTCAAAAAAATCCTTCAAAGTTAATTATATCTTTTGTCTATTTTTCTAGTCAGAATCAATTATTTTTTACTGATTTAGGAAATTAGGATGAAACTGCGTTTTCTCAAGTTCAGAACGAAAATTGTTGTGTTGACATCGGCTATACAATCTATACCAATGAAATTGAGTTGTGGTTACCATAAGTTATTTGCATCAATGAATGTAAATTGAACGGGAGTGTATAGTTTTTTCAACCGCAATTTTTTATTACTTTCAAGTCACAAAAACAAGCTGTTTATAATTAAGGTTGAGGTTCTATTGCATAAGGCTTTTAAAACTAAATCTACTTCGTTTATAAATGCATAAAAAATTGAATATGTAATATAAAATCCAAATGTAATTATTTTCGTCAGTGTAATTTTCTAATTGTGTATGCAACTTTAGTAACTACAGTTATTAACAGCTTTTTACGACCTTGTCTGTATTTCTTTCAAATTATTGTCTTCTTTTGTTCCACTTTACTTTCTTAATTGAAGGTATTTTAATATAAACAAAACTTTTTTTTTATGAAAACATATTTAGAAATTAATTAAAAAGTAAGACATTTTATTGTAATTGCTATAAAATTAATTAATTTAATACTGTAAAAGATTGAAATTTTATTATCGATAAATGCTAATTAAAATAAAAATACAAAATATTAAATAACAATGTGATTAATTTTCTACTGAAATTTTAGTTACGATTTAAAAAAAAGAAAAAAAAATGTTTCCCCAAAAAGGACCCAAAAATTGTAACCTTGCTAATATAATAATTTTGGAATCTCACGGATTGTAAGGTCGCACAACTAATAATAATATAATTATATCACAAATTGCAACGTTGCCAAATCGACAAATTTAAACTCTCCCTAAAATTGCAACGTTGCGTAACAATCGTTGAAACTCGCAGATTGCGATGTTGCCAACTCAAAAAATCGCACATTTTTAATACACTCATTATTGATGAGAATGTAAAAATTGAGATCTTCCCTAATCGCAAAGTTGCAGACGTAATATTTTTGCTCTTGATAAAATTGAAACTGTACCAAATCAACAAACAAGTGAACCTAAATTGCGACGTTGCCAACGTAACGATTTTTGAAAATTCCTAATCGCGATATTCTTGAATCAACAAATTGATAAACTTACAAATTTCATAGTTGCAAACGTGAAAATTTTTGACTCACAAATTGCGTCATTGCCAAATCAACAAACGAATATCCTCAAAATTGCAACGTTGCCAACTTTCGAGCCTAACAAATTGCAGAGATGCCATATTGCGCCAAATGGCAACGCTGAAATTCTTTACTTTTAAGATGACGATGTAGCAAATTTGAAGTTTCAAAATTTAAATTTTGATAAAACTACACGCAGTTTCTAGACGCAATAAAAAAGTCATAAAATATAAAAAAGAGAAAGAATTTAATAAAAGCAAATAGATAATATTTGAAGGTGAAATGAGAACCGGAACTTACCGTCCAACCACCGTCGGCAATTTCCTGCTCGCAGAAGACCTTGAGGAACCAGTAGGTAGTGCCTCGAATCTGAAGATAATAGACGCCGCTGTCTTTCATTCCCGCGTTGAGAAGGTCGATGCAGGAGTAGCCCTGAAAGAAAGCATTGTGAAATTAAAAACAATTTCAGCATTGCAACTCATTGTCAGTTGACAAAACATTACATTATTATTAGATTTTGAAAGAAGTAATAACAGAGCGCTGCTGCTTCTTATTGCGGAAAGTCCGACTTAAAATAATGAGCGGATCGTGATCCTCATGCTGAGTTACACGTAACTATAAATAACCAATTATAAACGCTTCTGTTTCTTGAATCACTTAAAAATGTCTAATTTACTATTTCTGTTTCTTTCTTTTTTATCACAAAAGCCTAGAATTTACAAAAAATCTTTTGAGAAACTTTTACTTCACGCTGGAACTTGAGATCGGAATTTATTGTTTTAATAATTAGACGATTGAGGTGAAGCATGCAATAACTGCCTCTACGTGTGAACCACTGTTCCTTTTAGAACAAATCTAAAAGTGTAAAAAAGTTGCGCCTGAATTCAGAGACGGTTCAATTCGGATCTTCAATTTATCTTGCGTTGAATAATGTCACATATATTTTTTAAAATTTTACTAAAAGAAGAAACGAATGCCAAGAAAAGGAGGAAGAAAAAAGATAGAAGAGAAAGAATAAGAAGAATAAGAGAAGGAAAAAGTTAGAAAGATAGGAAGAGGAAGAGAAAGAAAAGAACAAAGAAGAAGAGAAGAAAGAAAAAGAAGAAAAGAAGAGGAATAATGATAAGAAGAGGATAGAGAACTTGTTCTGAATGAAAGAGAAAGAAGGATAAGAGAAGAAGGAACAGAACAAAAAAGAGAAAAAAAAGAGGAGGAAGAAGAATAGAAACAAGGAGGATAAAGTAGCAGAATAAGAAGATCAAGAACAAAGGAGAAATAAGTAAAAGTGAAGGAGGAAAAATAAGAGGAAGAGAAAGGGAAAGAAAAAAAGGAGGAAGTAGAAGAGAAAGTGTAAGAAATAGAGGAGGAAGAAGAAAAACAAGAAAAGTAGATGTAGGTAGCAAGAGAGAAAAAGAAGAAGATACAAAAGAGGAAAGGAAGTAACAGAGGGATCGGAACAAGAGAAAGAAATAAGAAGAAAAAAGTACAAGTGGAGTAGGAAGAACAATAGGAAGAGAGATAGGAAGAAAAAGAGGAGGAAGTAGAACAGTAAGTAGAACAGTAAGAAGAACAGTAAGTAGAAGAGAAAGTAGAAGAAATGGAGGAAGAAGATAGAAAACAGGAGAGAGAGAAAAATAGGAGGTAAAATAAGAAGATAAACAAGAGAAAAAAAAGTACACCGAAAAAAATAAATGCCTAGTACTATATTCACAATGTAAGTGGTTGGCAGGAAGGATTACTAGTTTTCTTGGTTTGTATTTACCAAGTAATTGGTTAAATTAACTACTTTTTAGGTTGAATTAACTAACCAAATGGTTAGTTTTACCAGTTTCTAAGGTTAATTTTACTAAATTGCCACTAGTAATCACTTTTGTTTTTTCAGTGTAAAAGATGAAGCGGAAGAACAGAGAGAACAGAAAGAAAGAAGGAAGAACAGGAGGAAGAGAAAATGGAATGAAGAAGAGGAAAGAAAGAGGTAGAGGAAGAAAAAGAGAAAGAGAGAGAGCTAAAGAAGAGGAAGAACAAGATAGAAGAAAGTGGAGGAAGAAAATGTAGATGCCGAACAAGCAAACGAGTAACAAGAAGAAGCAAGAAAAAGCAGAGGAAATACAAAGAGCAGTAGGGGAGGAAAAGGAGAAAGCAGAGGAAGAGGAAAAGATGGAGGAGGAGGCAGAAAAAGAGTAAGAAAACTAGGTGGAAGCAATGAAGATAAAGAGGAAGAAAGATGATGCGGATGGATAAGAGAAATGTTAAGGAAGAGAAGGAAGAAAGAGAGAAAGAAAATTTTTAAAAGAGATGAATTAAAAGAGGAGGAAGGAGTTGAATAACGAGATAAATCAAAATTAGAGGATGAAGAGAAAGAATAAAACAAGGAGGAAAAGTGGAAATAGGGAAGAAGATGAAGAAAGGGAGGAAGAGTGGAAGAGATGGATAAGGAAAAAAGAGGTAGAAAAAGTGGAAGAATAAAAAAATCAAGTAAACAATGCTTCCCTATGAGGAAGCAAAAAGAAAGAAGTACAAGTGAAGCAGGAAAAATTATAGGAAGAGAGAGAGAGGAAGAAAAAGAGAAGGAAGTAGACATGAAGGAGGAAGTGAGAAAGAAAGGTACAATAGTAATAGGAAAAATAAGAAGTTAATGGAAAGGAGGAGAAAGAACAAGATCGAGGAAATTGGAGGAAGAAAATAAAGATGCCAAACAAACAGACGAACAAGAAGAAAAAGAAAAATCAGAGAAAGTAGAAAAACGAGAAAGGGAGGTAGAAAGAAAGAGAATAAAAGAAATGACAAAGGAGAAGATAAATAGAAGATGGAAAAAGTAAAAGACAAAAGAATCAAAAAGCAAAGGAAGTGAAAAAAAGAAGGCATAAGATCGAGAGGAAGAGGAAGGAGAAGGAGAAAGAAAGTGAGAAGGAAAAAAGGTCTAAAAAGAGGAGAAAGTGTAAGTTGAATGAGAAATAGAGAAAGAAGAGAAAGAAGAAAAAAATATAAAAAAGGAGGTATAAGAAGAAGATAAATAGGTGGAAGAAGTGAAGATAAAGTGAAAGAAAGGTGATGCGAGTGGACAAGAAAATAAATAAAGTAAGAGAAGGAAGAGAAGGAAGAGAAGGAAGAAGTTGAATAAGATGAGCAAAAAGTAGAGGAAGAAGAAAACGATGAGAAAGAAGAAGAGGAAGATGAAGTACAATAAAAAAAGAGATGAAGGAGAAGGAGGTAGAAAAAGAGGAAGAGATGTGGGAGGAAGAAGCGAAAAAAAGGATAAAGCGGAAGATTAAGAAGAATAAGAAAAGGAAGAGAGGAAGGAAAAGAGAAAGATGCATTAAAAGAGAAAGGAAAATAGGAAAGACAAAGAAAAGGAAGAAAAGTGGAAAAAATAATAGTGGAATAAAAAGAAGAGGAACAAGTGGAAGAAGAAGAAGAAGAAGAAGAAGAAGAAGAAGAAGAAGGAGAGAAATAGGTGAAAGCAGAAAAGAAAAAAAGGGAAAGAAGTAGAAACAGAACAATTAAGGAACAACAATTGAAAGGAAAATAAGAGGAAGGGAAAGGAGAAGGAGGAAGGGGAAAAAGATAGAAAGAAAAAGATCAAGAAGAAGAAATAGAGGAAGGAGAAGAAGAAAGTGCAGAAAGTAGATGTGGAAGGAGGAGATGATGCGGAAGAAGAAGAGAAAGTAGAGGATAATGTTGGGGGAATAGGTAAATGAGGAAGAAGAGGCAAAACTATAAATAAAGGGGAGAGATTAAGAGGAAGAAACAGGAGAAGGAAGTAGAATAGAAGAAGAAATGGAAGAGGAAGAAGAAGAAGAAGAGTAAGGAGAAGAATAAAAAGGGAAGGAAGAGGTGGAAGAAGTTATAAAAAAAAGAAGTTGAAGAAAAGGAGGTAAAACAAGAGGAAAAAAGAGAGAAATAAAAAGGAAAGGAAAAGTAGATGAAGAAGAAATAGAGGAGGAAGGTAGAAGAAGTATAAAGGAAGGGAAAGAAAAATAAGAGGAAGAAGAAGAATAGGAAAAAGTGAAGAATGAAAAACAAGAGGGAGAAAAAGGAGGAAGAGGAGAAAAGAGAGATAAAAAAGACGAAGATACAAATAAAAAGTGGAAGAAGAATAAGATGCAAATAAAGAGATCTATAAGAAGAGAATTAGTGAGATGAAGAAGGGGAAGAGATGGAGGACGAGAAGGAGGAAGTAAAAGTCGAATAAGAGGAAAAAAAGAACAGAAAGTGGAAGAACAGGAGGAAGAAAATGATGATGCAGTAGAGGAAGAAGATCAAAAAGAAGAAGAAAAAGATGAAGTAGAAAATGAAGAACAAGAAGTGGAAGAAAATAAAACGAAGGAAGGGAAGTAAAATGAAAAAAGAACATTTAAGTAAAGAAAAAATAAGGAAAACAAGAAGATAAAGAGTAAAGAAGAAGATAAAAGAAATACACTAAGAAAAAACAAAAAGACGAGAGAAATATGAGAAGATCATTAGAACCATTTTGATTTTATTGTTTTCTACTCATCTCCTTTTTTATTTTTCAAAAAACCTTTCGTGAAATAGTATGTCATTTCTAAGTAGTACTCGTTTAATAATTATCATCATTTGCTTTATTTATAATGCCCAGTTGACCAACTTTATATATGCTCCACACTCTTTTTCTAAATCCTGCTTTTTTGGTCTCTTGATCGCTGTGTGTGCCTACTTGCGTTAATCATTTGACAAATCACATGGTCGCAAAGTTATGAGTGAAAACACCAGTTTGTTATTTCCTTTCTCTTTTGGGAGAAATGTTTCCAGTCAATGTGAAGAATCACTTGCCAGTTTCCATAATAGAACCTTTCTCTCATAATGTGTTTCATTGTATATTGGAGCAAGAAGTATGCGAATTGATAATGAAGCCACTAAACCATGATTTAAAGCAGGATAAAAATATTCTCATAGTAAATAACAACTTCTCTAATTTCTTTCTTAATTTAGTACACCCATAGACTTTTAAATTACCATCTTCTAAGGAATCTAAACTATTATAATCTTCTAAACTGTAGAAGAAAAAGTAATTTATCTGACAAAAATTTAGTACACTAATATTACGGTTCACAACAAAATTCTTTATGCAAATATTTACCTCCAAGGCTAATCATAGTTTAAGACATATTCAAAAATATAAGGAGGAGTTAGAGGAAGGAACAATAGAATAAAGAAAAAAAAATTATTTTCACTTCCTCTTCCCAAATTTCCATGAAATAAAAACTGCTATTTATGAATTATTGATGAAAATTAATTTAACTGGTGAAAATAACTAAATGAATTCTAAATAATGTTGAATAAATTTTTCGGATGAATAGGAACCTAAGAAACACAAAAAAGAAAAAATACAAAAATATATCAAACGTTGATAATCGAATGATCAAAAATATTGTCAATCAATGTTGATACAATTTTCAAAGTTCTTCCTTAAATTCCGTTCACTTGGGATAAAAACGGAACAACTGCCATTAGTATATTTCAAACATCCTTTCTCTAGAAGGCATGATACAATTGTTTTAAAAAAAGTGCTATCTTGCCTTGCGATAAATTTTTCTCGATGTAGTTGTGAAAGGAAATAAATAAGAAGAACCTCCCCTTTGGACGTTAAAATCAGACTGAAATGCTTGAGCCTGAGGCGCGTCTTTTGTGCATTCCGCACTTGCAGTATTTCAATCGAATCTCGTATTTTATCAGAAGACAGATGATAGAAAAGTTATTAATAATTGATTTTAGAAAGTGTTTCGTTGCTGAAGCGTTTTTTGCCAATTGTTTTGCTCCACAGTCATATATTTTTTTATGAACGTATTTTATGTCCAGGAGTATATCAATTCCTGCGAGTTTGAGCACTTTATTTTCTTGGCAATTCTCCTTGCAACGAAATTCCAATTTCTCTTGCAGGACAGTTTCTTGTTTACTTACGGACGCCTTTTTAAAATTCTAAACTCAAGTTGCAGTTTCTTATCTTGAAGAGAATATCTCAATCATGAGACTGTTTCTTGCTTTTCTGTTGCTTTAGATTTAGATCATGGACATATGCAAAATGACGTACTTCTGAGACAAAGTGTGATTATCAGAAAATTGTGAAAGGAATTTTCTAGGAATTGAGAAAATTCTTGATGGATCTTTGATATTGTTTCTGTGTACAGTAAACAATAAATGTCCAAGGAATATGAGGATTTAATAGTTTGTAAATAGTTTTGAAGAAAAATAATAACTGTATTTGGTGTTATTTACGTATCTTTGCAATTGTTATTGTTAATTTTTAACTTCCCAATAATTTTACACTTCCCATTTTCAATTTCCAATTTCAATTTCAATTTAGAATTTTCAACTTCCTGATCAATATTCACTTCTAATTTTTTTTTCACTTCCCATTTTTCACTTTTGAGTTCCATTTTTAATTATACATTTTCCACAACTCATTTTTCACTTTTTATTTTTGACTTTCGACTGTTCAATTTCCATATTCCGCTTTTCATCTTCTCAGCTCCATTTCTAATTTACCATATTCCACATTTCACTTAACAGTCCACATTTTTAATTTTTCACATCTGATTTTTAATTTTTCACATCCGATTTTTAATTTTCCAATTCCCATTTTTAATTTAGAATTTCCCTCTTTTCACTTTCCTCTTCCCATTTTTATTTTTCTGCTTCCCATTTTAATTTCTATATGCAAATTTTTATTTTCCAATGTCTGTTTTTAAAATTCCACTTCCCACACGGAGAAAAAAATCTAGGCTTTTTAGCATGAAACTGATTAGTTTAATCGCATGAACTTGACGACGGAAAAGCACACAATATGTTTTAACTTTAATCGCACAAACTTCACGCTTTTTGGTGCTGAGAGCCTTTGGGATTTCGCTTTCCACTTCACATCTATTTCCCACCCTTCATTTTTCACAACTCATTTTTAATTTTCCGAATTTCACTTTCTAATTTCTATTTTTAATTTTCCAACTGACACTATACACTTTTCATATATATATATATTCCATTTTCCACTTCCGACTTTTAATTTTACACCTTCCTTCCCCGATTTAAAATTTTAATTAAACAACGAATAGGGTCAACTGGGGTAAATGTAAACTGTTTTTCTAAATTCCACCATTAAGTCATTTTTTTTTCATTTATAGCTAATACTTTTAGTTTCTTTTTGTATTGAGTTGTAACATGGGGTAACAAAAACTATATGTGAGCTTGAATTGTTTGTAACAGTCTGTTTACATTTACCCCAGTTGAATACATTTATACCCAGCAACCTTGGGGTAAATGTAAACAGGCATCTTTTATTAAAAAGAGGCTAATAGAAACTAATCATATAATTATACAATATTGAAGGATGGCATGAGTAGGTACTATTAAAATTTGTACAAAATATGATGGTATATCATATATCATACATGTAATGTATGTAAAAAATTTAACTGTTTTAAAAGTGTTAATGTACAAAATGAATAACTTAAACAAATTTCAACCGACTTACATAAGACTTGCCAAATAAAAGTTTTCGTGGTTGCTAAATACAAATATGAAGTAAGAATTGTAAAAGTCAAAATGGCGGATCCAATATGGCCGACTTTTCTAAAAAATGATCGAATTTGCTTGAAAGTTTGTAACCGGTGGTAATTGGGTCACTGATTACGAATATGAAGTCGAATTTGTAAAATTAAAAATTGGGTATCCAATGTGGCCAAAATTCCCAAAAAATTATTAAATTTGATTGAAACTTGTTATTTTATTTATACATTTGTAATATTTCTTTAAAATTTACAAAATTCGGATAGCTTTAACTACACACATGTTTTTGATTATTAAAAATCTCAATTCCAACCTAAAATATTCAAAATAATTGTAAAGTAACTTTTTAAAGATATAAAAGAGAAGTAAACTCAAGTATGCATATAATTTTTAAGAAGCAGATAAACTTACGTTAAAATTGGTATTAAATATGTAACAGTTTAACAATTATATTTTAACTTATTAAACAATTATTAATATATTTTATATAAGAATTTTGTTCTGTAAGTTTTTAAAATTAATCCAACCAATCTTAGCTAACTAGATTGTATAAAAACCTCTTTTTGAAAGCAATATTATATCTACCTTGGAGAAAATGTTACTAATTGTGCTGTTTACATTTACCCTAAGTTTACAACTTTTTGGGGTAAATGTAAACAGTGCGACAAACTTACTAAAGTCAAAAATCAATGTCAATTATTTTTGTGGTACAAATAACGAATAATTATACACAATATAGGCAATGATTTCTTTTTTGTTTACTAAAATAAGATACGAAATACTAAAATGGTTTCGTTTTGATTATCAATATTTTATTGACTAACATACAAGTAGGTGTACGCTACTACTAATTTCACAGAGACTAAAAAAAGTACCTGGAACCTTTTGTCTGTGATGTAATGTTAAAGTTTCATTAGTATAATTTATTTAAAAAATCCAAATTAAGCGTCAAAATCAACTGTTTACATTGAGACAGAATTCTTTTTATAATTTATTTAAAGAAATTCCTTGAATAACCTACCGGATCCAAGGTACGGTTAGACCTCTAATTATTAGACTATTAAATTATTAAATAAATTTGGAAATGTGGACGTCAACTGATTTTAATTATAAGCAGTAAATTCAAGTGGAAGGATTATCTCAGGGACGGATTATTGGACAGATCCAGATTAAATTGAAATAAGAAAAGACTGTCTTATAAAACAGGCAAGATTATATATTTGTCTACTTACAAAATTTTGTTAAATCCGAGATTGGTGTACAATGAAAAACTGACTCTACAAGAACCGACTCTGCGGTTTACATGAAATGACAACAACTTACAAACAATAAACCGTTCTTGACGGAAGTTACACACAGAGTGACCTTTAAAGTCACTTAATTAGAAATTTCCCATTAAGGTAGGTGGAATTTCTTCGAATTTTGGCGAAGAAAATATTCGGGCTCACAGGCCGACCCGAAGGTTTACAATTAATGTAATTACTCAGAAATTTCTGATACCACCCTTTTTCATATGTAAAAAAAGCAATAATGCTCCAAACTGATAAAAACGCATCATGCATTGGTACAGTTTTAATAGTCACCAATCAATTTTAAATAATCATTGAATAGTTAAAATAACAATAACTTGAATTATAAAAATAATAAAACATAACATTTCATTAATATTCAAATACAGTTAACTTCAACTTAAAATCAATTCCAATTTCTTATAAAATACATGGTTTAATTTCTTTATACAATAATTACATAAAAATATTAACAAAATCAAGACAGCAAAAGAATATTTAAATTTGGCTCCTGTACAGTCAGTTCATCCAATTGATGTTGAGAATTAAATTTCCTGTTACAATCTTTTCATTATATTTCTCACGAGTTAATACTTTAAAACAATTTATTTGAATAATTTAATACAAAAGCTCTTCTACAGGTTATATTAGAAATATCAAATCAAAAACATAAGAATAAATCAATGCAAAAAGTGGTGTCCATCTTGAGGTCTCCAACTGTCCATCTTGGGGGATATGTCACTTTTTTTTAAAACTTACTAAAAAAATTTAAACAAACACAATATCAATAAAATCATTTTAGAATATTATTATACGATAAATACTCATCCGACTAAATATCTTTAGATAACTTTATCGGTATTAGAAAAAACTGTTAGAAAACATTTTTACACAAAAAATTCCAGTGGAGTGTGTGCAAGAAAAACAAAAAGGCGTTTTCTCTTCAAATTTATGTAATAGCTTCGTCTATTCAAATCACAAAAGGAACAGAAAGCACAACACGCTATCACCAAATACAAACATTCTATACGAAATGTCCATCTTGGGGCCCTGTCCATCTTGGGGCCTTCTCCCCTAATCATTTTTTAAATAAAGCTTCTGTTCAACTAAAACTGACAAAAATTAATAAAAATAATTCAATTTTAAAATTTTTAAAGTTATGATCCTAAAATATTTTCAGGTAATAACCATTAAAACGATGCACATTTAGCTAGTAAACTTAACTTACTTTGCATTACCCATGTGGAAAAGTGGAGTTGGACCCCGCGCACAGTGGGGCCAAACGGTATTTGTGGGTTCAAAATTCTCTACAGTCAACAAATATCATCCGCTTTTTGATTTTTTTGTTGGAAAATAATCGTTGCAAAATTCTTAAAAGATTGATGCAGGCGGATTTTTGATTTTTTGTTTTAAACATTTAAAATGTTTAAACAAGGTACCATTTTTGCATTATTAATGTTATCGCTTCAAAAAAAAACACATTTTTGAGTTCAAAATCGAATGGATTGGATGTCAGAAGATATATAGTTGAAAAAAACAGTTCATGAAAAATATTTAATTGTTATAAATTTGTTATAAACAAATTTGTTGCTTTTTTTACTAGATTTATTGTAAATTGAAAAATTATGTATATTTATTAATATTTTTGTAATCTATATTTATTAAAAAGAGATATATTCATTTTCATGTATTTTCCAATTGTTTAAACAATTAATTATTTTTTTACTTTTTTTTATTATGCCCATAGGTCAAAGCAACATTTTTTTATAATTTTGCAAATTGATATCTTCTGAAAAATAATAGAAAGAGACTGACTCTAAAATTATTTCTGTGATTGTTTAAGCTATTAAATCTTTTTGTTAATTTGTAACTGTTATTTCAAAAATGAAGATTTTTTGTCTATTTTTGCTTATCATAAAGGAGATTTTATAGTCGTTAAGATTTTTGGTTTTCTGAAAATAGTTGTTTTTAGTCATATTCATCTGAAAAGAAAAATATTTCATTGTGAAGCAAGTGTCCAAAAGTGTGTGAATCACGCTCCTTTGTAGCTAGGATATCTCAAAAATGTTTTGACCAATTTTAATAAAGTATGGTAAGCTTATTTTACTCATTTATTTCTGAAATTGGTCATATAGATTTTTGAAAATACCCAATCCAATATTTTTTATCACCTTTTTTCACAAAAAAATACTATTTTTGACAAAAAGCTTATTCTTTATTAAGATCAACAATAATAAATTGCATAAGCAAATGTAAAATACATGAAAGAGAAATATATTATTATAATAAGCATAAATTACAATAATATTGATAAATATATATATAATTTGTCAATTTACAACAAATTCAGTGAATAATGCAATTAAAATTATTAATATGTTACGAGACTACGTAACAAATATTTCAACAAATAATTTAAATTGCTTAGTCCTAAAGTTTAAACAATTTTAAAATATTATAATTTATTTTACTATCCAAAAAGCTAAGCAGGTGAGTTCAGCAAAAGAATCATTCTAATTTATTTTACTATCCAAAAAGCTAAGCAGGTGAGTTCAGCAAAAGAATCATTCTAAGAAGCATGCTACATAAGAAAAATAAATTCTATTAATATTGAGAATGAAAATTTTCTGACCATCGTTTCCACTAGGCGCAGAATATTGCTGCCTTATTTTAAAACCATCGTCATACTCTTTGTACGTGCGTGATTGTATGCGTGAGTTCCTCATACATGTGAAGCCGCCAAACCTGAACAACCATGCGTACTACTACAATTATACGTCGTAGCCTGATTTACAGAAATATACACAAAAGTATAGAGGCTTCTATTGTTTCGCTACAAGACTCCACTATGCTTCCTATGTGTATTGCAAACCCCTTCCCCTTTCAACTTGTTCTTGAACCCACAAAACTACCGCCAGCATGGCTGTC
>WNHD01004612.1:0-27962 GCA_011057455.1 Ganaspis sp. Gsp50 | reverse complement strand
ATTACAATATTATAGAGTGTTATCCAATAGCTAACTCTCAAATATAAGCTATTAATCCCTCCAAATAATTAACTGAAACCTCCAGTTTTCTCAGTGCATTATCATTTTCAACGAAGAAACAAGTTTTTTTAACATTTGCAAAAAGCTATTTTTGTCCGCCATATTGGATCCGCCATTTTGAATTTTGGAAATCTAATGTCAGATTCGTAGTCAGTGACCCTAAAGACCTTCAAGGTCACTTCATTTTTCATTATATTGTTGCCTGGTTGAGGATAATAATTAGCGTTGCTCAACTTATCCAACATGGAAAATTTTTGTCAAATATTTTCTTTTTAGAAAACTCTTTTTATTTTTTTTTGGTTTTTGAAAAATTAAGAATAGGGCATGACAGAAGTGTTGGTAAGAAGTTAGCCTTTCAAACTATACATCAAACAACTCAATACTTTTATTCTACAGATTTTTATGGCTTAAAAACAAAACCCGGCTCAACCTACCCCACTCTACCCTATAATTTTGAAATAAAGCACATGTGGAGAGATAAGATGAGACATGTAGAAGCGCTCTTCGCGCGCACCTGTGGAACGCGATACAAATGAAATTAATAAAATGGAACAAATCATGTTTATTGAAACCCGGGAAGATGAAATTTTATTATTTCAACGAAGTGATCCCGAAATTAAAGCAGTTGTTGATATTTTAAACAAAGCCGAATCGGAAAGAGATAGAGATGAAAAAGAAAAGGTTCAAGATTATTTATTAAAAAGTGGACTTTTATTTAAAAGAATTAAACGACACAAGGAAGTTAAAGAGTTATACTATGTACCAAAATCAATGCGTAAATCTATAGTAGTCAGGTATCACGATTTATATAGTCATTTTGGATTAGACAAAACTATTAATAGTAAAAATAATAATTATTATTTTCCAAAAATGCGTCATTATGTTAGGACGCAAATAAAAAATTGTTTGGAATGTATCTTATTGTTAGCTAAAAGTAAAACCGGGAGAAAGGAAGGGGAATTACACCCTATCCCATCAGGAAGACGTCCTTTTGATATTGTTCACGGTTATCATTTAGGACCTTTTCTTACATCATTGTCGAAGAATAAGTATGTACTAGGGTATATAGATAATCTAACAAAATTGGTATGGCTAGCTCCAGTTAAAGGAGTTGACGCTAAAAGCACTGTGCGAAAAACCGAAGAATTTGTAAATAAATTTGGAGCACCGAGTAAAATTATTACGGATCGGGGAACATGTTTTACATCGGAGCTTTTCCAGAAGTTTTGCTTAGAACATGGGATATTCCACACTTTGGTTTCTAGTAGGCACCCTCAGGCGAATGGCCTAATAGAGAAATTAAACGGAACGATTTTGCCAATAATGAAAATAGCCGTAGGAAGTGATGTTGATAATCACTGGGATAAACATATCGGCAAAATACAGCGCGATTTGAATACTTCAGTTAGTAAAGCAACTAGAAAAACTCCGTACGAGACTCTAATGGGATACACTCCTAGCTTTAGAGAAGGGGGCTTAAAGAAATTAATACCCTTTAAAAATTTGCAATATTTTTTTGAGTTTCTAAAAAGCTTAAGTTCTAAGAGTTCTGATTAGAGTTCCAGTAAAACAGAACTTTCAATTTCTTGCGAAAATATCGTGTCAGAACTGTTTTTGGTGAAAGGTTAGCATGCGATTCTTATTCTGATTAGAATTTGATTTTTTAGAAAAGGCTTAGCAATTTGACACGAGTGCATTATTGTTACAAAATGTAATAACATAAAATTAAGAATTCACCACTTGCTTGTTATTTCAATAGATAGGACTTAAAATATCGATCACTCCGACATTGATCTTTAAAGTAAAAATGTACATTTCTACTTCAAAGAGAAATGTCTTAATTGTATATTCAAAGTTTTAATTTTTTTTAATGTTCTGATGAGGGCGGTTCTACTGCCGAAACGTTAAATGAGTTGTTTTTTCTTCTCTTCCTGCCTTATTTGATTCGGAGTGGTCGATATTTTAAGTCCTATATATTAAAATGTAATACTATTTTTAACGTTACAAAAATGTTCTATAATAATAAAGCAAATCAATTTCATGAAATAAAAAGGCTCAATATAAAAAAATTACTTTTTTCTTCATTTTCGCAATTTCCAACGTTTTAAAATAGTAAAATTTTTTTTTTTACAATTTGTATCTATCTCGAAACAAAAATTAGGTTTCACTATATTTAAGTAAACTATTACTTGACTTCCTCTTTTTATTAGTTATATTTTTCATAAACATTTATTTTTATTACTAAGAAACTCAATTCTTTATTTGTTATAGAAACATCTAACATGGATACTAATGGAAAATTTAGTCCAAGTTCAGTGGATTCTATAAGTATGAACTGCTTACAAATGTCTCCAATGTCAATAGACTCTTCCCCATCGCATGCTGGAGATTTCATCATGTTCGAGGGTGCAACTGGTACATATTGAACCAATTATAATTTATATAATTATTACTTTATTTTATCTAGCTTTTCGAATTTTGATTATTTTTTATGATTATTAAAAAAATTATAACATTTACAGTTCTTGAACCTCCATATATTAAAATTTTGGTGCAGCCTGTTGACAAATTTAGGTTTCGATATAAATCAGAAATGTTGGGAACTCACGGAAGTCTTTCAGGAGAAAGAGATGAGACGACCCAGAAAAAGGAAGTTCCCACTGTTCAAGTAAATTCCTATTTTTATTTTTTCATAGTGGTTGACGCAGGTTGAAGGTTATTTAGAAATACGTATACATTTTTGCGTTTATAAATTAAACTAATTAAATAGAAAGTCATCGTCACGATACTAAATTATGCTAACGATGCTGAAGTTTTTCCAATCCTATAAAATATGGATACATAGCTTTTACCAATGAGAAAAGTTATAAAAGGCAGTTGCAGTTGCGAATGAGAGTGCCGTTTATATTTTTTCAATTAATAATAAATTAAATGTTTAATCAATTATTTCAATATTTGTATTGAAGTTACTTAAATATATATAATAGTTTAATTTATCTCAACAAAAAATATGGAACCTGTCAGAAAATGAAATTATTGTAAATTTTTGTACTTGAATTGTCCTGGAAATATCCTGAGATTTTCAGCGAGTTTTTGAGTAGATATCCTAGTAAGGGAAATTAGTAAAAGTTAAATGTTAAAAAAACCTACTTAAACAATAATAATCGAATATGAGTTTATCATCCAGAGAAGATACCAATGCATACAATGTGGAAAAATATAAGCGACAATAGCTTGTAAATTAAGCAGAAACAATATTTTAACTGGAAAGAAGCTAAATTACCTTACAAATATTGGATGTGAACAAATAAACTTGGGTTATTCGTAAGTTAATTTAGCATCCATCCGATTAAACTTTCGTTTATACTTAATTCGCAAGCTACCGTTGTACTTATAATAAAACTTACATTTGAAATGGAACATTTTTTAACTTTTGTCAATTTTTATTACATCACAAAATGTATCATTTCGATAGTTGCTAATTAAAATAATTGATCTTACGGTGTTTGTTTAGAAGGAATGCTTTTTAATCATTATTTAAACTTATTGACCGTTATTAATTTGACATTCTATGTTTACAATTATATTCTTTGATGTCTTGAAAACCATTGCTAAAGGTTTTATTAATTTATTTATTGTTCGTGAATTATTTATTACTATAATTAAAATTGTATTTCACTTTCTAATTAAGAACTTGTTATTCTGAGATAAATCTTTTCTAACAAGGTACTGTGAGATGAGTTCTTTTAATTAATAACCATCAATTTAAAGGTAATTTTGAGTACATTCTTATTTTATGTACTCGATTCTTAAAAAAAGTTCATAACTTAAGGTTATGTATACCAATTTATTAGCTCCTCAATTATCCTGGAAATGCCATAATTAGATGCTCCCTTGTTACATCTGATGAGGATAATAGAATGCCTCACGCTCATCATTTAGTAAAGAGAGAAGGGAATCAAGAATTGGATGCTTTTCACGAAATAGAAGTTACTGAAGAAAATGATCACGTTGCAGTGTAAGTAAAAAGATGTATTAAGTAGAACTCGTCTTATGGAAGTCTTATTAACGAAACCAACAAGTGGTCAGATTCTCATTTTTTAAATTCTTGATAAGCACATGTAATGAAGTAAAAAACAAAAGATTCAGGGCTTTTCATTAGAATGTTTATTAGTCATAATTTTCATAGAACATACGAACGATTTTTACTTGCTCTCAATGTTTCTCGCTTATCATTAAATGATAATGATGCCATCAGAAAACTGATTGTCGCGGTTTAAAGCCATTTATTTTTTCTTTCGTATAAAAGTTTCAAACGCTTCCATGTGTTATTTTTTGATATCTAAATAATCCTGCGTAAATTTTTCAAAATTGGAAAATACGTGTCCCCTTCTTTTCCATGAAGAATAATATATTTGATGGGGAACCAAATTTAAAATTACGTACACAACTAACTCTTATTATGTAATAAAAATTAATTTTTCTTCAATCTGGTACACTAATTTCATTCTCAGGAATCTGTAAACACATTGAACCATCTGTATTGAAACTCTAACATATGCTTTATTTATAACATCATTTATATTTAGAGTTAAAAGAGTTTCTTTCAGGCATTTGTTAGAAAATTGAAATGTTTCATTGAAAAAACTGGTTTAATGTTGATCATTTTCCCTTGTGTATATGGATGATTCTACTGAAATTAAGACTTTTAAGTTTAAGTTTTTCAAATTATTTTTTCATTGTTTTTTATAACTTTTTCTTCAGAAAGTACATTATGGAATATTAAAAAGTGGTTACATGAGTAAATTAATTTTTAAAATTATGGATTTTATAACACATTTAATAACTTGAATCATGGAAGTAGTAAATATTTATTGGAAAATCGTCATTTCTTAAAACATTTGAATTTTAGTTTATTTTTTTAAAAATATAGTTGTAAAAAATTTAAAAAAATTTTTAAACTTTGTATTTTTAGTATGTACCAACAATTTCTATGAAGTTTATTTTTTGGTTACATAGGTTAGACTTGCCAAAAAAACTGCACGTGAACATTAAAACACAAATGTAATCTAAGTGCCTTCAAAAGAGGCTTTGGAGATGAATTTGAATTTTTACTTGCGCCAATGTTAAATAAATTCTTTCCAAAAACAACATTTTTTCCTTTAATAATAAATAGTATCGAGGAAAAAGAACTAAAAATTTTAAGCTCTAATGTAATATTTCTTAAAACGTTTTATGAAATTTTAATAATAATATGCTCGTATTCATATCGCGATACTAATTTTATTATACTAATGTATACGAAAATTCATATACATGTCTATCAAGTTTAATAAAATTATTTTAAATTGATTATTTGTTTATTTTTTATACTTATACTTGTATTTGAATTTTTGTATACATTATTATAATAAGTTTAGTATCATGATTTGACTATACGAGCTTCCTAAACAAGATACTAAATTTCTTATAAATATATTTTACAGTGAAAGTTTAAAGATTTGTTTCATTCAAAAACGACGTAAATAAAACATTTAAATGATACATGTGGAAAGATTTAATTTGTAATGTTCTGTCTTAAAAGATTTATAGACATTAAAGCGTCAATAAAAAAATTAGTACTTGCTACATAATATATGTGTACGTCCGCATGAAAAGGGCCCACTTTGTCGATTTTATTTACCGAGATATTAGCAATTATCTCAAAATGTTTCAAATTCCTGAATTTTTTTTATTGCATAAGCACAAACTGTGAAGGCTCTTACTCATAATCCTGCAGTATTCATGCCTCAATCTTCATTAGAAGTATGTAAATTAATCCGCTTTCTGTTTTGAGAAAAGGAAATAAAAGTCGAGATTTTAGAAAACATGCCAATTTTGCAGTTTCTCAATGTTAAAACATACAAATCCAACAATTTTGAACATAAATTCCAACAATCTTAATCATATAAAAAAAGGAACTATATATTTTTAACACGAAATAATGCCTTATTTCTCATTTATGTTGTAAACTGCTTGAGCATAAAATTGTTCTTAAGGGGTCATCCATAAAGAACGTTGCCCTCTAAGGGGCAGGGGGAGGGGTCTCTAAAATCCAACATCCTATGTTGGATTTTAATTTTTACAATTTAAAAAGTGCAACATAGGGGAGGGTAGGGGTCCAAACACGTCTAAATTTGTGCAACGTTCTTTATGGATGACCCCTAAATTCAATAATAAAATCATTTTAATTTTAAGTAAACTTTTCTTTCTTTCGAATATGTATCAATATATTCATGTTTAACCGTTTCTTTATTTAACAGATAAGTATTATTTATTGGGGGGGGGGGGGGGGTAAGGTTAATTCGGTGAGAAAATGACATGTTTTTAAGATGTTTCTTTTGCGATACAGATAGCGTCAGATAATTTAATCAATTTTCATATAAAAGTGCAATATATGCACAATATTTTTCTAAATTTTCAATAAAAAATATTGGAAATTAAGCGATTGACAATGAATCTTTAGAAGTGCCTCGAAACAAAGTTGTTTCGCGGTGTTCATTGTAACTTCTTTAAAAATCAACTGAACAAAAAAAATCAAACTGTTTTTGTTGAAGGAGATGTTTCTCGAGGTAACCCTGGAAGGGATTTTTTTTATTTTTATTTTTCCATTTGTCGTAGTATTTTGAAGTCAAAGCTTTCGATTTTCACTGAAAAAATCGGTTAATTTGTTATTATAAAATGAATAATTATTAAAAATAACAAAAAAGCTCCCAGGAATACCTGCTGAATTATGAGGCGAAGTAGTGTGCCAAATTTCAAAACAATTGGTTCAGTAGATTTTAAGTTACGGTGAACACAGACTTCAAAAATAGCAAATTTCAAAAAAGGCTTTAAAGGTTTACACACTAAAACTTCAAAATAAAACTCAATAATTGTTTTATACTTGATATCAGTTCCATAGAGAAAAGAGCTTTTATCAAATAGTTTTTAATAATAAATATGGTTATAGCATTAATTAACACTGAATAGGAATTTCAGTAACAAAAAATGAAGTGCACAAATACAGTAACAAACTTTTAGCGTCACTTCTTATTGTTTAGCACGGGCTAGAGCAGCGAACGCTTAATTACTTATAATTTTGTTAATTTTTCTCTGATAGACTTGAAATTTGGACAAAGTTTATCAAAACCTTTCACTTTCTACATGAATTATCAATTGATCATAAGACATTTTAGTACGTCATCATAGAGGTATTTTTGACATGTTCAAATGATCATTCCAATAACTTTCAAGTAGAAAAGGAAAGAACAGTGAAAAAGTGATTTTAGACTTAAAACTCGTCTTTTTCAAAATGAAGTTGAAAACACTTCCAACTTTGATACTTTGTAAGTTTGCGGTTTTCTCACCGAAAGGGTTCTAATATTGCTCAAAATATTCCAAATTGAATCAGGAATACACCCATATAAATATAAGTCTAATAGTGCCAAAGTGTGACCTTTTCTTGCGGACGTACACATATGATGTATAATGTTGGAGACATGGCAAAAAGCTTCGATGAAATAATTTCAGCTTCTAAACATTATCAGCTAATTAAAGTCGTTTCAATTTTTTTTTATAATACTGATTCAGGTCTAAATTTTTAATGAAGAAAATGGTGAAAATAAATATCCAACAAATTCTGTAAAATTAACTGAGACACGCAAATTGTCAATTTCAGGAGAATCACTTTTATGTAGAGTGGGGCGAAACCACCATTTTTCTACTTTAAAAACTATAACTCGGAATCTAAAGCCAATAAAGAAGTAAACAAAGAAACGTTTGAAAGATTGATATTTTGGCTACATTTTACTCCGGATACTCAACTCCCTACTCTTTTCTAGATTCCGAGCTATAGCCGTTCTACGCAAACCTACCAATTGGTGAGACTGCAAACTGCAAATGTTTCGAAAAAGTGCAAAAATTAATCAGTAAAGACCGGAATGCAACGAAAAACTACAAATAAATAAAATTTTTGCCCTACTTACACGGAAAGTATGTCATTTCAGGCACTTAAAGCGGGCGCAAAGTAAGCTATTGCCGCTTGCAATTAAATTGGTCAAAATGCATTCTACTTTCATATATAAATCAGTTTCTTTACTATTATATACTATTTACAGCTCGTTCCCTCAATGATATATTTTCCATGTAGATCGGACAAAAAACGTTGTTCGCCCCATGGGCGCAAAGGTGATTGGCGTTCGGGCAAGATTGGAAAAACCGAGGCGAACTGAAGCACCCGAGGCGTAGCCGAGTGCGTGCGAACGTGTACGGACACGGGTCTATTTTGCATGGATAACGTGCCCGTGTCCGTGCGCGTTCGCCCGTTTTCTGCTGCATTGTGAAGATGGCCTGAGACTGTTTTCATAATGCAGCAGAAAAAGGACGAACGTGCACGGACACGGGCACTTTATCCATGCAAAATAGATCCGTGTGCGTACACGTTTATGTTACATTGTGAAGACAGCCTGATACAAAAATAACTATTGATGGGCGTCTTGAAACTTCAGACACAGACGAAGAATATCAGAAATTGCATTCATGTCAAATGTTTGGTCGGTAGCACAACACGAAAATAAAAGTGAATTGTTGGTTTCGCTCCTTGGTGGTTTCGCTCTACTCTAGTCTAATATATATTTTATTACTATTTTTGTGTTTAGGTTCAATGGAATGGGTATTATTCACACGGCTAAAAAAAATATCAAAGATGAGATAGTCCGAAAGAGAAAAATAGAAGCCTTAGAAAAATTAAAGCAAAAAAATGTGAACGTACAATCCTTAAGCGTCACAGAACTTACCAAAGTAAGTGAGATTTATGAGAAGAACAAACAATTCTTTCACACAACATTTTGTATCAATCGTCATTCGATTATTACATACATAAATCCTACATGATTGCTATTTATGATTTGTTTGATAACAAATGATAATTGAAAATTATAAGTGTAAGACACTTTTCTATTTTCAATTTTTTCATATATTGCACAAGTCTGGAAATGTTTTCTCTGTTCAGTTGTTTGAGATTGGTTAATCGTTTCCCGTAATTTTTGACGCTCTGAATCTGAAAATTAAAACTTTTCATTTCTTGATGGTTTTGAGAAAAGAGGAACCGTGGGAAAGAGTTTCCTTCTATCTACACATAAGACAAGCAAAGGGAATTCTTTGAAGACACTAATATATTTGGACTTCTAAGGTCAACCTCGCATTAGTGACATCCACTGGCAGGTTATGTTACAATTGCTCTTGCACCGAAAAAAAAATCAAGCGATTGTAGTACAGTCGAACCTGGATAAGTGAGAAACCTGCATAACTGAGATTATTTCTGAGGTCAATTTAATTTTACATATATTTATCTATGTAAATGAGAGAATTCAATGACCTCTT
Source organism: Ganaspis sp. Gsp50 (assembly GCA_011057455.1). Classification (NCBI taxonomy): domain Eukaryota; kingdom Metazoa; phylum Arthropoda; class Insecta; order Hymenoptera; family Figitidae; genus Ganaspis; species Ganaspis sp. Gsp50. The sequence continues at coordinate 18,500 of WNHD01004612.1, read as the reverse complement.
TAAATGAGATTCACGTTTGACAATGTAATGCACAATTCATCGATCAAACGAACTTACCTGTTGTGAAGTTCAATCGTAATTATATGTAGAGTTTCGTTTGAGAGACAACAATGTAGTACCGCTAGTTTACACATGATATCGTCACTATCTTCAGCTAAACAAGAAAAAAGGAATAAACCGATCCAAACCCTAGCGTTCCCTATCCCATGTACAGTCATAAAGTTTAACGTGAATTATATCTGAGTTATACTGGGTGGGTTAACACTTTTGTTGGTATACAACAAATAATTTAAGGGCGGGAATGTCTCTGAAACGAAAGTCTACATATATAATTATGATTGAACTTCACAACAGGCAAGTTCGTTTAATGGACCAATTATATTACAAGTTTGGTTTGAGAGATAACTATGTAGAAGTTTAGAGCTACATATCATGCTATCTTTATTCTTTTTCTTATATGTGTGCATATTAAATAGAATACATATAACACAAAACTTCTTTCCATTTACAGAAAAACACAATATCAGAAATACACGAATTATTAATGAGCAAATATGAAAAATAAAGTATTTTTATCCATTAGGATAGCAATACTGCTTTGGCAAAACATCTTTCCGTCTCAATAATTGGTCTATTATAGAACCTCGCAAACGTCAAAGACTCTCTTGTCCAACCTGCCGTAGATTTTATGATATTTATGTCGACACCCTTTTTCAGTGCTACTGATGTTGCGGCATGCCTCGTACTCTGAGCTTTGTATTTAGTGCTGATACCACTGTTAGCCAAGAAGGCCTTAATCTAACTCGCAATAGATTGCCCCGTAGCTGCCTTATAAGGCTTTTTCGTTGTTAACAGTAAATTATTGATATTACCTCTTAAATCGCAGGTCTTTTCCAGATATGCCTTCAAACAGCTGGCAATACATAATTCCGGGTTTTCAACAAATTTGGAAAGATTCAGAAGAGGTTGACAACTTCCTGGTCGTGAAGTTTTCATTAAACTATTAATCTTTACTAAAAAGCCTCCATTCTTCTCCCTCAAATTCTCCATTTTAATGGCTGCAAGAGTCTACATTCTATGCACCGTAGACAGAGCTAAAAGGACAGCAAGCTGCGAAGTAAGTTTTGCCAAGAATAATGAACTCAATGGAAACAGAGCAGACACTGACTCTAAAACCGGAGACATATCCCATGTGTCTTCATATCTCGGTTTTCTTGGCCTCATGCGAAACACGCCACGAAAAAAGCGTGAAACCAGTAAGTGTTGCGAGATGTTCTCTCCAACAACAAGTCCTAACACTGCTCTACAAATATTCAGGGTTCCATACGACGCTCCAGATTTAAAACGTTTCGTGAGCCATGCTAGAGCTTGATTCTCGTGCGCTTCATGCGGATCTATGTTATGCCTAGCGCAAAAAGAAAGCAATTCTTTAATAGCAATCGAATACTGTTTAATCGTCGATCCTGCCAAAGAAGCCAACATAATTTCTATTGATTGCTCTGGGGTCTTCCTTCTGCGGAAAACTTCCCTGATAGTTTCCCTACCATCAGCACAAGAGATGTGGACAACGGATGCTGAACTGATCTACAAGGAGAGAGGAGCAAATGAGAAGAAGGTTGAAATGTTATCGGTGGTTATCTCGTTATCTCGTTGAGTTTTAGGAATTGAATTCCTCCCATACGGTTGATATATGACACCGCCGTTATATTGTCAATTCTCAATAACAACTCGCAATGTGATAAATTCTTTGCGAAGCACTTAAGCCCAAAAAAGGCTGCTAACAATTCCAGATAGTTAATGTGAAGATTTTTTTCTGGCTCTGTCCAAAATCCAAAAGTAAGTTCCTTTCCACAATAAGTCCCCCATCCTGATCCAGATGCGTCTGAGAAAATTCTAATTCATAGGCCTCAGATCTAATCGGATTGAGAGTAATTGGGATAGCATTCAAAAACCAATTAAATTTATTTCATAGAACATCCCTTAAAACCATTTTTGCCTCATAGTCCCTGTGATTCTTAAATAATGCTAGGTACCTTTAGCGTTCGAATACTTTTGTATGGAGCCATCCATACTCAACTGCTGGACACGAAGAAGTTAAGGTCCCCACTAACTGAGCTAATTCCCTAATTCAACATACGTTTTTAAATTGCATTTTTATTATTGTTTCAAATATTTTTTCCCTTTTCTTTTCCGGTAATCCAAGCGTCATATCTAACGAATTAATAACAAAGCCTAAACATTGACAAATCTGACTAGGGATAAAATTATTTTTTTTATAATTGATCACAAATCCTAGTTTCTTGAGGGTTTCTTGCGTGATTTTAACATAGTAAGATGCAAAGTCGATACCCACGCATAACCAATCGTCCAGATAATTTACTGACATTAAACCCGATGATCTTAAAACATTTGCAACTGGTTTAAGAATTTTTGTAAATAGCCACGGGGCCGTACATAAACCGAAAGGTAAACAAGTAAATTCATATAACTGCCCCCTCCAGGAAAATCTCAAATATTTTCTGTCACTAAGACGAACTGAAATTAAATGATAGACATCTTTTAGATCGATATTCGCCATTAAAGAACCATTTGAAATTAATTTTATTATGGTCCGAATGTCCTCCATTTTGAAATGCTCAGTAAAGATAAATTTATTTAATTTCTTAAGATTTAGGACAAACCTTTGCGACCCGTTTGATTTATCAACTATGAAATAACTAGACAAAAATTGTCCTGAGCACGGCTTCTTGTGAACCAACTATTTAAAGGCCAAAGTGCGAAAGCAATTTCAAGGGGATGCAGCTGTCCACCCGAATACACCAAAGGTAGAAAAACAAGCAACCTGCGTAAAACCTTGCAAACAAAACCTCGAATGCTCGAATCGGAACCAGGAGCATGTAAACCCACAGACTAGAACGAAATCCCCAGATCCCGTGAAGGGATCCTAGGAAACCTTTACGGGAAGGGAAGGTTTGGTGCCGTCCCCTCGGATCCCATGGAAAAGTTGGTATCCTAATGTCTCGACCACCGGCAGGAAAGGTTAGACAAAAATCGAAAGATTTAGTCTTCTTGAATCCCGAGAAGGTATCCAGTGGAAAACTAGTTGGAGGTTAGGAAAACTAGTTGGAGATTAAGAAGGGAACGGACGAAATAATCTCGATATAGAACGGAATGAACCTTTAGATCCCAGTGAATAACGGGTACCCAAGAGAGAAACCTAATAGGAGATAAGGAGTTTATTTTTCACATATCCCATGAAGGTACCTTTGGAAAATGGAGGAAAGGTTGGATGGAAAATAGGAAATTACTTTCTCGGATCCCGTGTAGGTACCCTGAGAAAGTTCGAGGGGAGAGGTAATTTTCCCAGATCCCTTGTAGGTATCTTTGGAAAATGGAGGAAAGGTTGGATGGGAAATAGGAAACTACTTTCTCGGATCCCGTGTAGGTACCCTGAAAAAGTTAAGGAGTTGAAGCGATTTTTTCCCAGATCCCTTGAAGGTACCCTAGGAAAAACGGGGAATAGTAGGAAGGAAAAAGGAAAAACCAATAGGCGAAGGGCTTGTCTGGTTAATTCACTAACTACTGCAGCAACCTGTCGACTTCCAATGAAAAATAGCTCCAGGTTGCACCCCAATGCTTCTCAATAATCCAAGCCTGCGATGACACACGGTTGTTGAGTGGGTCAGGAAATGGAGGAGATATTTTCTGTTTCACTACAATTTTATATATTTAGAACAATTACAGAAAGAATGACCGATTAAATAATTCACGAGTCGTAGGATACGCGAAGCGCTCTAGTCGGTGGTTACCAAGCAATTGACCCTCCGTGGTTCGGTCGCGAGCTCCCTCGTTCCGTGGTGAATTAACTTTCGGTAGAGGGGTCGGCCGGCAGCTCATATTGGTCAGCGCTCACAACAGGCCCATGAGATATGCCCGCTCTAGTTTCTCACCGTTAATGACGTTTTCGGTCGGTAATAGAGAAATCACAATTCTTAAATTCTAAAAGTAAAGGATTAGTTTGTTATTTAACATGCTTACACTTTTTGATTGCCCGTAATGTTATTAGCCGGTTGATTGCATCTACGTAGAACTGCTCCTTTGCGCAGCTTACGACTGGTTCGTGAGGAACATTATGTTGAGCTGGTGTTTCCTCAAATGGTATTTTATAACCTTCTGTTGAGTTTATTATAAATTTGTAGCCAGAAATATTAGAACAGGCGCTTTTAAATAATTTCAGTCGTCCTGCATAGGAACTTACCATCTCTACTTTTGCGTTGGATGCTGCTGGTTGTTGCGAGGTTTGACTTGATTCTGGAAGCGTTGAGTTAAATTCTGGAATTTTTGTGACGGGTATTTGTTCTGAAATGGTTCCCGCTGATTGTACTTTGGTTTGAATCCCGCCTGAGAGCATCCTCGGTCTCTTGCAGGCGGAACTTTCCAGTTTTCCGAAGCCGAAGTGGATGATTTCGATGGCGTTTTCTTCGACGGTTGTAGGGACTTCAGGGTAAGGCCGACCTTTTCCATAATTTTAGCAGTCTTTAATCTGGTTGAAAGCTCTTCACTAAATAGAGAAGTGTCGGTTTTCTCTTTATCCATCAATTCCTTAGCTTTTTTATTTAAGCTCGGATAGACAAACGCCTTTCTGGTTTTAGACAGACGGTAAAACGCATCCGACAACAATTTACCAGCATCAACAAAACACTTCATTGATTCTGATTTACTGGGATCGTCTCCTTTGGCTTGAAATATCGACGATAGACCGGTACTTAAAGCAGAGATCACCGATCCTATAACATTTTTATCCGCTGTGAAGAATTTGGCCCTTTTCTTTACTGATACATTAACCGACTCAACAACCTCCGGATTTTATTCTGGAGCCTCGAAATTATAATTTCCCTTACGGGCGTATCTTTTTAAAAGCTCCTGGTTTTCGTCTTTTTTAAGACTATCTCTCACCCAAACCTGCCGACGGTCACCAACTTCTAGATGTAGATAAAGATCGTTGTTATTCGAAGACTCCACCTTTTCACCGAGAAGTTCAAGCGTTCACTCGTCCAGGGGATCTAACTCGGTAACCTTTACTTGTCCATCTGTCACTGATTCAGCAGCACGAACAGAATTTGTCTCGTCTGAGGAATGCGACCTCTCTGATGAAGTATCAGAACCTGAAAGAATTAATAATCCAATATTCAGACGTTTGATGGTCGAGCAAACTCCTGCTTTACCGACCAACTTGCACAACTTAACCCGCGCTAACATGGGCCTGTCGTCATAAATGCACGGTCTGTCCCCCACCTCGTGAGAGCCCACCGCCAAAATCATTGCACGGTTTATCTCATACCTTGTATATGCCTACCGCCCTTTTCATTTAAACTACTTACGAGAATCATCTCGTCCTCGGTAATAATCTTCATAATAACGTCTGCCAACATCCAAATTCAAAATACGAAACACTAGCACGTTCCTCTGCAGAATAATGGCGACCGCGACGCACTTCCTCTTTTAGTTGATTTAACTCCTTTTTCGATTCTTCTATGGTGCTTCCTCCAGAACATGAAGACGATCTGGACCTATGACTCCTTTTTTTTGCGTGTTTTCCCATTCTTTTATCAAATTATACACTAAACTACTGCAATAAAGGAACTGACGATGTGGCGTATCACGCACGAAAAAACGTTATGACTGTAGATGAGATAGGGAACGCTTGGGTTTTTTTTTTTTTTTTGGTTTGGTTTATTGGCCTGAGGTAATTAACCAAGAGCCAGTAGGAAGCCGCTTAAAAACGACGAATCAAAGAATTGTTCATAAGGTTCGCTTTTCACTTGAAGAGCACTAGGTTTAACACTCCAGAGTCCACGGTTCAGCAACCAGTATTCAGCAATGAGTAGTTCCCTCGAGTAGGCATGTGTATCTTGCCAGGGTTGGGACGTTTCCGTAACCGCTTTACCGAGCATTTCGAGCATTTCGAATATAATTTACCTCTATAACTGGGACACTTTGGTCGGATACCTTTGCAACTGACAATTATGGCGAAAGAGAAAGAAGCAAATAGAAAAAATTGAGTAGACAATATTTTATTCCGTTTAGAAAAAAATGTTTATTTCTCTCTTTGTTTACTCACGACTAATTACTTATAGTTTATCACTCTGAAATTAAACACATACAAATTATTATTATTAGTTTAAGCAAGCTCTATAAAATGTCTAAACGAAAATTAAATTCTTTGTCAATGAATGAAAATATTTCGCAAAATCGGCTACCAGTAACGAAAACGTGTTTGATAAACTTCATGAACTTGAAAATTGCATTAGTTTTGATAATTAAAAACAAACAAAATGACCGACTTTCTAAATTAAATAGTTTTCGATTTCTCATATTATTTATTAAAGTGATAAACGAAGTTTGTCTAATCAATATTTATATGACACTTACTGTTTTTAGACAGTAGAAATTGACTTTCTTGTAAAATAAAACTTATGTTGCAATTATTTATTTTATTTAATTTTATTTTACTTGCATCCAAAATTTGATTTGAATAATATAATTAAAATATTTATTCAATTTTAAAGTTATCTCTTTAAGTGAGACACGCCTGTATAAGTGGGAAACTGGATAAGTGAGAAAGATTTGTCCGTCTCTTGTGTTCCCACTTATCCAAGTTTGACTGTATAAAATGCCCCTTAACTTTATCGTCTCCCTACTCTTATAGCAGCAAAATTAGACCGTACACGATTGGAGTAAGGGGCCCATGAAAGAAGAGTAAAGACACATACTACAGACGAATACTGCCTGATGCTAATGGTATAAGAGTGTGGATAGAATAAAGGCAAAGAGCGTCTTATACTACAAACGCTTGATTTTCTCCTTGTGATAGTAGTTATTACAAATCCATGCGCAATCTTATTTCGCCTGATTCCACTGTGGCCAGGGATCCATGGAAGGATGACGTAGTTGGTCTTATAAAATAAATTTAATGCTTTGCGTCATTTCCGTACCATCCAACATGTAGTTTCAAGGTTATAAGTTTCATCCTGCTATCCAAACGGAAAATAATTTTATTATTACAGCGAAAAGGTCCCCTAAGAGTCTGGATATCAAAAGCACTAGCCCAACTACTGCGCCACACACTGAAAGAAATTTGAATGCTCAGCCGTCATAGCGCTAGTTACGCTGGATTTTCTTGACTTAGGAACACTGATATTCTGTGGGAATTCAGCGCTCCTATGCAGAGGTAAGCAGATGCCCTACAGATTGTGCTACCTTGCAAAGGGCTCTTCTTCACTGCCGTGAGTCGCCTGCGATGCCACACCGAGAGTTCACAGACGCTGAAATGACAGGTTGACAGCAATATTCGATTTAAGAAAGAAGCGGTATTTTTTGTAACGTTCGAAATTTGAGTTCATTCTGGTCACATGATTACCTGGTGAAATAATGAGTTCAACTTCTGTAGAGCCTTCAGTCGTTTCATCAACAGCAACAGCATATTCGCAACCTGAAATCCCCCACCTTCAACCGAGAACTAAACTTTGCAAAACTCTAGCCGAAAAGTAAAAAATTTAGGTCCCGTTTGCGCCACTTCTGCTGGATGTACTACGGATTTGGTCACCTAGTGCAATCCATCATCGCATCGACACAATGAAAACACCTTGGCAAACTAATCGAATGACGTGCGGCAGTCAACGGGAGGACTGAAATTCCGTACAGTTTTTAGACAAACTTTATAACCATCAGCTTCCCAAAGTGTTAATCCCTTTTCTTTCATTAATGCCCTGTTGGGTTCAACCAATGGTAGTACAGTGAGGGGGGGGCTACAGCCTCCTCTGCCCTTGGGTCAGTTCTCAGGGCACTCCTTTTGGTATCGCAGGGCGCGTCCACGAGTTAAGAATAGTGGATTCCAGGGCTCGGCCTGATTACTGCGTGAGCAGTCGCGGACAGTCAAGAATGCGTTCTAAAAACCTAAATGTTTCAACGTGATGAACCGATTTGGTAATGGTAAAAGACGTTGTTGGGTGCTTTCATCCATAAAGTCCTTGGCGGATCTCAAGACCCGTGTTCTACATGGCTCGTTGATTGACAAAAGTCAAAATACAGGTATTCAAAATAAAATCCTCACAGAGAGTGAGGTTGACTCTCTGGGGATTCATACCAGAGTATAAAGGTACCAGGGGAAACCGGGTGGCTCGTGGTTGGATGATGGAACATGAGTTTAAGACTTTTTTTGATTGCATCTCACTCCAACATGACAATCCACAGAAAACCCATACAAGTAGGAGTACCTGACTCCTTCCAAAAAGTTAGTTTCTATTTTGGGTAGCTTTTAGTCCAAGGTCTGGAACCAGAACGGTCCTAATTAATGGGATGAGGCCCTAATTCCAATTAGCCCTACCCGTTTACAAACACTTGGCAGAATGAAAATGCAGATATACACAATTTATATATAGGTTTACATTGTTAAACACTCTTAACATTAATAAATTAAATATTTTTCAGATTAATCAAGATGCTGAAGAGGCTTCAAAATCTATGAATCTTAACAGTGTAGCTTTATGTTTCCAAGCATTTTACCGTGATGGCAATGATGTTTTGCAGATTTTGACTGACCCTACTTTTTCACATCCCATAAATAATCTAAGTATGAAAATTTTAATTTTTTAACTATTTAAGAATATTTGTTAATATTATCCCGCTCAAAATTCATATAAACAATTTTGACTTTTGTAGAATTGTGTAATTAATATACTTGAATGTTTAATTTAAAGTGATTCTAAACAAATGTTTCCTCAAAGAGGAAGCATTGTAATCGTCAAGATTTTAGATTTTCAAAAATTAACCTAATTTAGGCCTATGACACGCCATGATAAAGAGTTGATATGAATGTTGACCGTGCGACTGAGATGGCGCTGTCTGGTTAGTAGGCGTGTCACCATTGTTTCCAAATGCTTTTGAATTAATTTTGTGTCTTTTCTTTAATTTCTATTTTATTGTGTTATATTTTATTATTTATTGGCAATCGTTAAATAGGCAAATATGCTTATTTGACACTACATTTTTTATAACTTTACAACATTAAGCCTACTAAACATCCAGCTCCGCAGCGATACAATACAATCCGTATTTAGTCTGCTACAGTCCGGATTAAATCTGGCCTAACAAATTAGTCACATCCGAATTTAATCCGGTACTATCAGAAATTAGTCACGTTTATTATCTGGCATAGATTTTTTTTATGACAAATTATTGACAAATAATTAAAATAAAAATTAATACTACTTTCTCATATTGATTTTAATTTTCATACACACAAAGTATGCAAGATAAATAAAAAATCAATAATAGAAACAAATTTGAAAATTTGTTTATATAAATTATAATTAATTTAAAATCAGCAGTATTATACTATAATACATATATATTTATTATTAGGTAACGAATTTGACATATAGCACTTACATTAGAAATTAAAATTCGCACGCATGTGGGGGAACTCGAACGCTCGACGTGTCGCATGCAAAGTAAGAACCTAACCGACTAACCTAATGACCGCACATGTGTGAAGTTCTTTAAGTCCTGTAAAAGGCAGTCACTCTTAAAGTCTGGAAAGAGTCCGAATCAATACGAAAATTATCCGGAACAAAATTTTCAAATTCGAAAGGAGTCCGGTTCAGAAAAAAATTAACAGGAATACTTTTTTCAAATCCGGAAAGAGTCTGTAGTAGTAGGCAAAACATCCGACAATATTTTCCTAGTTCGAAAAAGATTCGGTTCAGTACGAAAATCATCCGACACATATTTTAACCCTTGAGCGGTAGCGATGGGTCACTCGTGCCTTGGCCAAAGTGACATACCTCTCTAGCGGGGGGGGGGGGGGTTAGGGGCAGGTCTAAACTATTTTTAAAAAAAAGTTACACTAATATGCTGTTAGTTTCCCAAAGGCCGATGGTTCAGGGCGTAAACAGCTCCTGTGTGAGAGTGTCGAATTGTCAAAAGTGCACGAGTGACCCATCGTTACCATCGGCGTTGCCAAAAAGTGTAAAAAGTGCGCACTGTAACTTATTAGAAATAGTCATTTCTACATTCCAATTAAACAAATTAAATTAAACTTTTATTCCAATTAAAATTGATAAAACATTAAAAAACTTCAAACTTCAAAAATAATTTTGATTTGAATAAATAAAATGCATTAAAAAATAATATAATGTCCATTTTATTGAAAATTTGCACATTTTACGTACTTTGAAAAAACGTGATTTTCATGTTCAGAAATTAAGCATCTAATTAATTTATACAGTCCTCCAATATTTTTTTTCTTAAAGTACCATTCTTAAGCTTCAATTTCCCGTTTGAAATTTTAAAAAATGTTAACAATTGGTCCTTATTCTAGGATAGTTAATGTAAATCCATGAATTTTTTCAATTTTTTTGGAGCACTTTTGGATAGTTTATGCAACAAAAGGCACGAGTAACCCATCGTTACTGCGCGAAGGTGCCAAAAATGACGTTACCTCTGGAGGGTTAAAATCCGTGTGTAGTACGCATGAAAACTGAAGACATCTGTCAAATATTTTTTAAATCCGGAAAAAATCTGTATTAATACGGAAAAAATATGCCTATTTTTCCAATCTGAAAAAGTCCGGTTCTGTGCAGAAATCATTTGCAACATATTTTTTCAATCCTCAAACAGTCCGTATTAATACACGGCAAGCATTTGGTACATATTTTCAAATCCGGATTTATACGAAATCAATCACTTCAGATTTTAAAACCCTATTTTTCAAATCAGAAAAGTGCCTGGTTACGTTAATTTTTATACAAAAGCCAAACGAAATCCTTAATTGAGAAACTCTAATTTTCACTTAAATAATATTACTATATCGTTTTAGTATGTAAGCTACCCGATATCTGCGGCTGTTGAGTTTTCCGGAATGAAAAAATAGTACCCAACGTTTTACGCTTTTATTCGAACTTTTTTGGACTTAAAGAATATTTGCTAGATGTCCTCCGTACTCATCCGGACTATTCATAAATAAGAATCGGACAAATGCCATACTTAAGCAGACATATTTGAAATTTAAAAATTTGTGGCGAACAAATTTCAGACGAAACTATACTACTTTCCGTTTTTACTTTATCTCAAGTTTAATTAAATTTTGAGTGCGATGAACAGATTTCGGACGGAACCGGACTGCGTTCCGTTTTTATTTTGACTTAAATCTAATTAAGTTTCAAGTGCCGGATAAGTTTCGGACTTTACTGATCTTATTTCTGACTGAAATTTAGTGTCAGAAATTCGTCGGACTAAACCTGATTGATTCCAGACGATTTTCGAATAGTTATCGGACAAGTGTGTACAAATCTAAAGAAAACGATTTATACCTTAACTAAAATAATTGTAAGAATCGATTGCGAAACAAAGTTCGTACTATACCAAACTTGCAACGAATACAAACGGATGTGACCAGACGAACAGCAATTTTCATTTTGACTAAAATAAATTTAAGAATCTACTGCCATACAAATTCAGTGGCGTGTCCAGTGGAGGGATCAAGGGAACCCTATAAGCCATAGATTTATATGAGAGAGAAAGAGATAGCAATATAATTCAATCTATTCCTATCTCTTTCTATCTCACATATAATATCCCCCAAAAAATTTACCTGGACACGCCCCTTTACAAATTCCGTATTGAATTGAACTTATCTCGGATTTCGAAATTTGTGCCAGACAGATTCTGTACGTGATCGAACACAAAACGGTTTTCCTTTAACAAAAGAAAATTTAAGAATTAACAGCCGCTTAAATTTCATACTAGGGCGGACTTATTTTGGATTTCGAAACTTATGCCAGATTGATTCCGGACGTGACCGGACGAAAATCGGATTTTACTTTGTCAAAAATAGATTAAAAAATTGATTGTCGGACAAATTTCGTACTCAACTGAACTTTTTTTAGATTTCTAAATTTGGACAGATTAATGTCGGATAATACGGGACAAACATCCATATTCAGTTTAATATTAAAAAATTGGACTATCGTCTACCAAAAAATTCCGTACACAAACATACTCTTTATTCGGTTTTAAAATTTTATGTCGGGCAACTTAAATACTCTAACGCACTTAATTCGAAATTCTAAATTTGTGACAGACCAATTTCCGAAGAAATCGGATAAACCTCCGTTTCCATTTTAACTCTAAATATTAAAATATATGCTAGACAAGTTCTGTACTCTTCCGCATTATTTTCGGATTTTAAAATTTGTGTCAGACTAATTTCTAACAATACCGGACAAACTTCCGTTTTAACTTTAACTCAAAATATTTTTTGTATCGACTCACGGTAGGATAGACGGTAGGCAAGAGTGACCAAAAGTCAACTTCATAATTCTAAATTTTCATGTTAGTAGTTCAAATATATATTAGTCAGGCAGCTTTCAGTAAAATATTATAACATTTACTTACCTGTTAAGGCCACAACTTGATTGTTATTAAAAAAGTTGTACTTGAAATTTCCAAGATTGGTGTAATTTAAAGTTTTTATTTTTTTCCAAAAAATAATACATATTTCGCTTCTGTTATTTGCTTCATTTCAGTAAGAAGAAGTGCAGTAAAAAATAGTAAAAAAGAATTGAAAATAGTGTTTCTTCAAAAAAAAAATAAAGCATATTTTATTCAATCAAACGTAAAATTCTGTGATTTATAATCGCTGTCGTTCAACATTATTCCTGATTACCACCTCATAAAACAAAAACAAAACATCTAATCTCTTCTATATTATATGCACTTTAAAATAAATTTGCATATTTTTGCAATTTTAATAATTTATGCGTATTTCTTAATTTAAGGGGTTACACCACTGTAGATAGCTAAAATAAAGCGTTTTTTTTTGGTGCGAAGGAAAATAGGAGATTTATTACGAACAAAGCAAGTTGTTAGGTATATATTGATATTTACATACAAAAGCAACATTTTATTAAAAATATTTAAAAATAGCGGCTTGAGAACCGTTCTTTTTACACAGTCTTTCTTCTAAGGATTCCACGGCACGCAATACACAATGCGCAAAAGTTAATATTTATCAAAATAAAAAATGTCGTCTTTATTTGCATAAATTTAGTTAGAGAAATACGTATCCGATTTTTGAAATTCCGACTTTTGTGAAATTGACGTGCACTGCATGTTTAAAATGGATTTATTGACAAAGAAATGTGCACTCATTTGTACTTATAAAATAGAAATTTTATTTTAACAAAAATCGACCACGTATTTTTCTGCGGAATATCATTTTAAATATGTGATAAAAAAATGGACTGAAAAAATTGAAAACTGAGTTATGCTGCGTATCAATTTAAACAATATCGTGTTTCGAGGAAATCGCGTTTAAAGTCGCGTGGTATATGATTTCTTTCTTATTAGAATATTATTTTTTTTCACTCACTTTAATATTCAGTAATGTAACATATATCAATGATATCTTTAATGTTAAATACAGTGCAAAAGAAAAGTTGGCGAAAAATTACACGAGATTCCGAAATCCGGTACTACTTGAGAGAAAGCGTGAAATTTGAAAGGGAAAAGCTTGATACCGCTATAAAGCATTTTGCTTCTTATTCTCCTAAAATCAAAAGATTTATTCAGCTAATAAAAAAATGTTCAATTCTTTGAAAATTCGAAGGTGGTGTAATGTAACCCCTTAATACAATTAATACCGATGAAACCTTTGACGATTTTTCTCTACAAATATTATCTTGTTCAATGTGACGCTCTGAACTATATAAGTCGATTCGCTTTTGTTTTATTCGCTCCTTTGTTTTTGTTTATTATTAAGTATAGAAAATAGATGTTTTTTTTAGTTTTCCTAGGTCCGGTAAGGAATAATGTCTTGAAGACAACAAATATACAAATTATTATTAAACTCTTAGATTTTTCGGTTTGGCTTGTTTCCTTTTAATCTTGTTTTCGTTTCTTTCGTTCATATGCGTAGGTATGTATGGAAGAGTTCACTAAAAGAGAAATTCTTTATCAAATAGGGGAATTAAAAGATACAAATTTAGTTATGAATTATATTTTTCACAAAAAGAACATGGATGCTAAGAATATTGATGAACAGTCTGAAGTTAGACTCTCTGCTATCTTGAATGTGAAAACTCTGATTTCAAATTAGAAATCAGCAATATTAACCATCACCTAAGAATAACATTAGGCAATATTGATCATTTTTGGAATATTCGTCCGTCAATTTGGATCCGTCATTTTGAATTTTGAAAATCCAATGTCAGATTCATTATCAGGATTCCCATAATCAATGAGAAACTATTTGTGAGAGAATAAAAGAACTTTTTAGTTTTTATGTCCGACATCTTGGATCCGACATTTTGTATTTTAAAAATCTGCTGTCATATTCGTAATCAAGAGACCTAAAATATCCCTAACAATTATATTTAAGCAAATCCAATAATGTTTGTCAAAGTTCGGCCGCCATCTTGGATCCGCCATTTTGAGATTTAACAATCTGATGCCAGATTCGTAATAAGTGACCGCAAAAACATTAATATACATAGTTTGAATGGAAACGCAAAATTCCTTCTAATTGTGGTCACTTTTGATCGATCCTGGCCCATAGTGCAACTGCCGGACAAACTTCGTACTTAAACGGACTCATTTTGGATTTCAAAATTTGTGTCAGACTGATTTCCGACGATACCATTCAGATTGAAACTAAGGAAAATTTGCTTCCAAATCAAACATACGTGACTGTCCATGGCAAAACGTATCTTACTCGCATAACGCTAACTTTACAATATAACCGATCAAATAGAAAACGGAGAATGTGATGCGTAAGGAATGGCTACGTTTGGAGCTGAATAACAAAAAAAACTAATTAAAGAAAACACTTTTTCTTTTTTGGAAATTAAAGGAAAACTCAATAGCTATCAAATAACGTAAAAAAATAAAGATAAATAAAAGCTTATTATGTAGGGCTAGAGTTTACATGAAATCCAACAAATTCATCATGCTTAAAGAGCTTACGTTTGAATGTTTATAGTAAAATAAGTAATTGGGAAAAATCAATTCTGTATTTTGTAAATGAAAAAGCAACTCAATATCTGTTAATTTTTATAAAAAAAATTCAAATTGAATTTTTTAGAGTAAGATACGTTTTGCCATGGACGGTCACATATCCTAAAATTGGCAAATTTCGCCAAACTGTACGCAATTAGTACGAGGCCCTTTCATTTTAAACATATGTGACGCTCCACGAGAGAAGGGACCTTATATCAAGAGCGAATAAGGTCCCTTCTTTCGTGGAGCGTCACATATAGTGAGCATTTAGTAATATACAAATACACTATTTGGATTGCAATTTTAAATCTTTGATATTTTCTCTTGAATATTTTTCAGAAAGTGCCTTAACAGGAGAATTGAAAATCTGTCGCATAGACAAGCATACGGGCAATTGTGAAGGATCAGACGAAATTTTTATTTTAGTCGAGAAAGTGGGTAAAAGTAAGTTAAAACTTTTTTAAATTGATTAAGGTTAGTTCAGGGATCGCAGGTTGTCCCCTATTCACCTTCTTTCCCCTATTTCTTTTTCCATTTATGAAAATTAAATGTTTATATTAAAAAAATTATAAAACAGAATTCCAATACCATCTCATATTACACTGAGAATGTAAAAATAAAAAATATGGAGAAGATAAGAATTTACTGAAATCAATTTAAATTAAAGAAAAGAAATTTATAAAATATATTTGATTTATGAGTATTTTGGGAGAATCTCTCAAATATGGAAAAAATTGAAGACAATAAATAGAAACTAAAGAAACTTTTGCAATACTAGAAAATAGAAAATAAGGTAGATAAATATTTGTAAGTATATTTTTATTTTCTTTTATTTTTATAAATAAAAGGTCAAAGCTTATTAGAAAATAAACAAGAGGTACTAAATTACCATAAAGCAAATTGATAAAGAAAGAAAGTAGTTTCAGAATATTTAATCCATTGACAAAGTTTCAAGCTACATAGTACTCTTAATTACCAAATAAAAATATAAAATTCGATTTTAACAAATTTTTATGTAACCAGTTATACAATTTACGGAAATAATTTTTTCTTGTAAAATTTGTTGTAAAACTAAAATTATTTCAACATTTTGTGATTTCTCTTCTAAGTTGGTGAAATGTAATTTTTAGCAAATCTTTACAAATAGTAGCTCATTTTGCTCTGTAAAACATTTTTTACAAAAATTCTGTTAGTTAGATTTTAATAAAAATATTTTGCTTAAAATTTATTAAACATAAATAGAACTATAAAATTCAGATAAAAAATTCTATTGTGCTAAATAATTATTATTTGGCAACATCTCTACAAAGTTTTTAAATAATTCATTAAGTGGAACATTGTATTTACCGTCTTTGATCTACAAAAAAGTGAATTATAACATTTTTTCTTAAAAATAAATAGATAATTACAAAAATCAATTTTTTAATTTAAAAGATCAGAATATAAATTTCAAAATTATAGAAATGTGCTTAAGATATGGAAAAAAATCCCATTCAAAAATTATCTCATTTTGGCGATTGTTATTTAATATTAAATAAAAATTGCGATTGTACTAAATAATAATTATTATTTGATGACAAATAAAGACAAATGTTAATAAAATTCTGAACGTTCATTTGAGTGAAATGTTTTCTTTTTCAATTTTTTCAAACTTACTTTTCATAGCGAATGTCTGTTCAAACAATGTTAACATCTAAGTCAATATTCTAACATATAAAATACTATTTTCTTGAACAAATTTGAATTCAAAAGAGCATAAAGAAAAAATTTGTTCATACATCGACGTTCAGAACATTGCAGTCATTTCAAAACCACAGTTTAGTTTAAGGATATTTCAAGGATTTAAACATGCTTAAGAAAAAACGGTAAAAAGCTTAAGAGTACGAAGAAAAATTAATAAATTATAACGATAGTTATAATTAAGTTTGTTTATAAATAAATACATCATCAATCCTATATTTAACATTTTTCTAATTAATTTTAATAAATAAACTTCTGAAGGTATAGTAATTCCTCAATTCCATGTTCTGTCTATAAATTTTTTATCCCCTTTTTGTCCCCTATTTTTTAAAAAAGATGCACCTATTCACCTTTTTCAAAACCAATAAGTACTGTGATCCCTGTTAAAAGAATATAATATACGGAATTATTGACATATAAATAAATTCCAACTTTAAAATTCTTAAAACAGAAGAAAGTTCACATAAGATAATTTATTTTTGAAGACAAATGTTCAAGCCATAGCGTTGGAAAAAGCTGGATAGAAATAATTTATATTTTTAAATCACTAATTACTATGTGAGAAATAGTATACATAAAATATTCACTTGGTTCATGAACTAGATACGTACTTAATCGACGCGTTTGAAAATGTATAGGTAGTCCAGTCAATCTTGATTTTTGTGACAAAAATGCAAACAGGGTATTCTCAACAGATTTTGGTAGTTTGGGGGCGTAGTATGAAGACCCTGTAGTTTGCTCCACTTTTCCGGTTGCGGAACATTGTTTAAACAATGCTCAAAGTTGGCAAAGCATGGTTTTTTGCTTACTGTTGCTTTCCTTTATATTTTAAAGAAAAAAGTAATGAATAACTTTTTGTAGAGCTTATAAAGACCTACAAAATGATGGGTCATAAGATGAAATTGCATTATTTGTTTACTTGTAAATGAATTTAAACCACTAAAAACAGCACTTTCTTAATTGTTTAATAACTTTGTTCATAATAATTTAATTTACATGAAACTTCTTGGAAATATGCGCCTTGTAGTCCTGAATAAATCAAGAGTAATTTGAACCAAATCGGATGAATAGTTTTTGCAAAAATCCATTTGTTTATTAAAAACTTGTTGATTTTGCAAGGAATTTCTACATAATTGGACCTGCGAATTTCGTTTTTTTTTGGTCTTGTTTTACTCTTAAGACTTGAGAGTATGAAATACTTTTAGAGGCAAGTTGATTTTTATTGTTTAATTGTTAAATGATAGCTCTTGAAAAATGACATGTTTTTTAAAAAAAAAAATTCCTGAAGGTGTAATTATTGATATTTTTATTTGAAAATTGGACTACTTAAAGTTTAATGTATGTACTATGTGATAAAAAATCAACGGCCTTTTAAATTAATTATTTGTTAATAAAATCAAAGGTTAAAGTTGACTTTGTGTTTGGGTGCGATGGAGGAGGGGTCGGCGACACACCGAACTCTCTCGCGCCAAACTTGACTTTGCTACTTCCAACTTACCAAAGTTGTCATATCTCAGCTAATTATTATCGAATTTTAATCTTTTTTTTAATTCATATAACTTTTTCTGCCCAATTCAAAACTCAGGGTGTCTACTAACCGGGAAAACCGGGAAATAACCGGGATTTTTATTTAACCGGGAAATAGCCGGGAATTTTTTAGCAAACTGGGAAATTTTTAAAAACTTAAAGTCCTTTTTTTTGTT
>WNHD01004611.1:0-11477 GCA_011057455.1 Ganaspis sp. Gsp50 | reverse complement strand
TTTCTGGATATCCAGATAATAATGTCCAATCATAATTTGTTAATAAAAAAATTTCTAATTCACTTGGTTCTGATGAGAATTGATATGGGTTGTTTTTTTAACATAGGGGATGATTCTAGTGGTTGTTCTTGCAATGCTATTGGTGGATGTCATTTCTGGATATCCATTTAATAATGTCCAATCATAATTTGTTAATAAAAAAATTTCTAATTCACTTGGTTCTAATCAGAAGTGAAAGGAGTTGTTTGTTTAGCTTAGGGGATGATTCTAGTGGTTGTTCTTGCAATGCTATTGGTGTATGTCATTTCTGGATATCCATTTAATAATGTACTATCATAATTTGTTGTTAAAAAAATTCCTAATTCACTTGGTTCTAATCAGAAGTGAAAGGAGTTGTTTGTTCAGATTTGGAGATGATTCTAGAGGTTGTTCTTGCATTGCTATTTCTAGAGGTTGTTCTTGCATTGCTATTGGTGGATGTCATTTCTGGATATCCAGCAAATAATGTCCAATCATAATTTGTTGTTAAAAAAATTCCTAATTCACTTGGTTTTGATGAGAAGTGATAGAGGTTGTTTACTCAACTTAGGGGATGATTCTAGAGGTTGTCTCTTGGTTCACAATCTAAAATTTTGTACTTTAATTTTAAGAGCAACCTGAATTCTTGTACCTATAGTTTTTACAGGTCGAGTCTATAATTAATTATTGTTTTTATTTTTGTTATTTGTTTTTAATGATTTGTACTATTTTTTATATTTTTTTTTATTTTTTAGTCTTAATATATACTGTGCGCTTTTGAGTTTTTGCAGATTCGATTGAAAGAAGAATAAAAATTATCTTTGCAATAAATTTATTTAGCTCAAAATTTTTGTCGTGTTAAATAATATTGTGGGAATAAATGATAGGTCACTTGTATTTTTAATTTCAACCATATTATATTTCTATGTTCTATATAATTAATTTTTCATTAAAAGTATATTTAACATATTGTTCGCTGATTAAAATGATATTAGTAGTAAGATGTAAGTGCTTTAAAATAAATTTCTTTACATTTCGTTAGCACATGGATTATTCATGTACATAAAAAATTGTCAATTTTTCAGTGGAAATTTCCTAGAGACTTTTTTATGATGATAAACTTACGACCTTCCCATTCATGCGCATGGAAAACGCCAGGCGTAAGCAAATTATCAATCAACAAAGTTGAGAATTCATTTTCGATTAGTTTAATTTCGTATGCCATGACCATCATATTATGTTGAATAACTTCAACTTTTTGTCAAACAAAGATCGGGCTATCATCTTTCCATACAATATCACGCAAAGCTGCAAATATAGGTAGATTATCATTGCCGTAACCTACTGCTACATAACATTCATTTGATACATATTTCATGCCACTTATTTTTACCCATTTAACAATTTGAACGAAGTGAAGGGCTGTAAATAAGTGTTTATAGTCTAATGTAGCTACTGCATTCCATTTAATAACTGCGTGCTGTATCTCGTCTTTTAAATTATTCCTCAATATGTAACACTGATAAAGCTGGTGTTTCTTAGCCAAAGTTAGTGCAAGATTTTTGTAATTTCGCAGATTTTGTGCGATTCTTTTAAAATACTGATGTTTGGCCTCAGGTCTGATCGTTGTGTACTGTCCTAGGGGTCCCAATCTAAGGATCAAAGTTACTCTATGTACTAAAGAATGCTGTTTTGGAGTTAATGTCCTCTGATAGGCAGATTGGAATGTATCAAGGTATTCCGAAATGCAGCTGTCCAGGTAACTTAAATCATTTTCATCGATTTCTAGAGCATGGGAAATAATCATGATTTCAAGCATTTTTAGGTAGTTTTGCAGTGGAAGGAACTCTGGAGGAATTCTGTCTGATACAAGAAGAGGTAATATTGAAACGAGTTGTGCCATTTGAGAAGCTGTTTGCTTAAAACCCACTGTAGGTTCTAATACTTGTGATTGAGTGATGATGGAAGGTTTAGCAGATTTCTTGGTATAACCGCGATCAAAATTTTGTATTCTTTCATTAACATCATCAAGTGTAATGAGTCGTAACTTAAAACAAATTTCCTTTAGGAACAGTTTTGTCGTCAAAATACAAAATCCTTCTAAATCATCATGTGTCAAATCCGGAGGTGCTGATGTTGTTACATGAAACCCAAGTAAATTATCCAATTCGCTTCTTTCGTTAATTCCATATTCCGTTTGTAGTTCTTCTTTTCTTCTTCCATCGGCGTTTTCAATTTCAGTTAGCTGACGATTATGTTCCTCTACAGTACGCAGTAATTCTTTGTTCTCCACAGTCATTGTTCTTACTTCTTGCAGTGTAGCTTCGCAAATTCTACACGGATGAAGTGCAGTAAATGATTTTCTGAATCCACATAGTTGATGTATGGCCAGATTATCACCAACTACTGCAGAAATCGTACCGTAAAGTGTCTCAAATTCCGAAATTCTTAAACCATTTTCTAATTGTTGGAGGTCAGTGACAAGATACCGTAAAATGGTATTCATTCCATATTCATTTATATGCGGATTAGGAACGATGCCTGCTAAATTGATAAATTTCAGTTGGGAATGAAACTCTGGAGATACATCCTCGTCCATCCAATAAAACATTCCTAACTTGTTGATGGAGTTTGATTTTGAGCCAAGTGCATCACACATCTCAATTTCGTCGTAATATAATTTAATGAATTTACAATCTGGATGTGCTGTTTGCATTGGATGATTCTGGAAAAAAGTTCCATCCATATAAGTTTCGGATATCCCATCCTGACGTTCTGTCTTTGTGCGCAATACATCTCTAAAAGAAGGATTTCCTGTCCACTGAGAAAGAACTTCACAAATTGGAATGTGAATAAATTCATCACATTTCTTCGTTATTTTTTGATTTCCATCCACTGAAGTTGAACCATGATAAATAAATCTTTCACTTAATGCAATTCTCCGAGGCATTATTGCATTAAACTTCTGTTCGAAATATACATCCTGCTTATGAATACTATTAAGTCCTTGACTGCAATCTATTTGAGCAACAATTTCGTCTACATTTATGTCATCGCTTAAACGATAGTTATTTTTTTGCAACAATGTGTTTGCAACGTCATTCAAACTTTCTCGTACGTACAGCTTGACAACCTCTTGCATATTCTGCAGAATGCCGAGAACATCTTTATTAGTTGCACGAGTGCAAGCCCTCAGAAATAGTAAATATTCAGCAATTATTTGTTTTTTTTTGGTTGTCTGGGATGTCATCAATTTCACCTTCATTTTCATCGTTCTCTGAGTCGCTACTAACATCTTCATGGCGCAAAAGGTTATCTGGAACGGCATTGTGAAGATCAGGATTCGCCTCCATTTCTATAAAAAGCAATAGAAATATTTATGTATTAAACTAATTGGGTCAGAAATAGTGAAGTGGATCACCTGAAAAATAATGAAAATTTTGTTTTTGACAAAATATTTACTTTTTTGGTACCTCATCTGATGAAAATAAATACCTGTAATTATTAGAGCAAAAAATAATTTTTCGTTAATGTTATTAACAATTGAAATTTTTATCAGTCATTATTTAAAACATTTTTTTTCGACTTCTATCTACCCGATTTTAAATTTTAAAAAAACAGTTTTTTGTCTTGAAATGTAGTCTTTAGAAATTTAATTTCTTTATATTGATTTTCATTGTTTTTTATTATCATTTTATAATCAAATAATTAAAAAAAACATAAAAAATGAAAATCAATATAAAGAAATTAAAATTCTAAAGACTACATTTCAAGACAAGAAAAATGCTTTTTTAAAATTTTAAATCGGTTAGATAGAAGTCGAGAAATAAATGTTTTAAATAATGACTGATAAAAATTTCAATTATTAATGACATTAACAAAAAATTATTTTTTGCTCTAATAATTAGAGGTATTTTTTATCAGATGAGGAACCAAAAATGTAAAATTTCGTAAAAAACAAAATTTTCATTATTTCAGGGGATCCACTTCACGAATTCTGACCCAATTACGGTCCCCGCTGAATTTTTGACTGGTTATGGGTAATCACAGGAATGACTCTCCAGCAAAATGGACTTGCTTACCCATACCTAGCTATAAAGCGCAAAAAAAATTAAATAAACCGCTCTGAATACGTCTGCTCGTCTGATTTGTAATTTGTGTGTAAAGATTGTATTTTAGTGATATGTAATAAACATTCAGGTAGGTGTATAATTTTATTTATTTGATGAACTATTGCTAAAGATAATAACAAGACCACACAAAATGCAATTAGTTTTGGGCTTCGGGAATCAGAGTACTGATTCCTTATGTGGGTCATTTCATTTAAATTGTCATATTCATGTCCCTTGACAAAAAAACACCTTTTTTATAAATTTTTTTGAAACTCTTGTTTTGATTTTGTAAAATGCGATGTTTTTAACATTTTTGTTAACTTATATGTACAGAATGTTGACTAATATAATAGTGACAGAAGAAAATGCAGGCAAAATGTCATGAGTGTCCCGTGTTCCAGGGTCGATTATTTGTTTTCAAATGCACATTGTATCGTAATTTTACTAAATCACATAAGGAAAAATACTTTATTAGAAAATATAACTTCCATGCTCTCTTAGACTGAATCAGTGAAATTTTACTGGTGAATCAGCCAGAAGTGGGTCACTGATTTGAAGCCAGTGAAATTTCACTGATTCAGTCTAAGAGAGTGCTAGAGGAAAACCATCCAATGCTAAACTTATTAAATTATCTACATTTTCTAAAAAAATGAAAATGACGTGTCCCTTACATTTGTTATATTTCACTTTGCATATGAAATTTTGTATTCATGCGTGCTTTTAAATTTCTCGCATGATAACAAAAACTGCTTTACCATCAGATCCAAAGCAGAAGATAAAAACGAATCGACTGAAAAAAAACAATTATTCTGCTTATATAAGTTTAGTTTTCAAATAGTGGCAAAAAAGGGAAAACTATTTGGTAACAAGTTTATATCATGAGTGTCCCTTGTCTTGAAAATTGTAAATAAATGTTCTAAATTTACAATCGCTATGAAATTTATAATAGTTTTGGATTCCTTTTCGAACGAGACTAGTCGCGTTGATATAAACATAATCTTTTTTAAAATATAAATAAAAAGGAGCAAAATGTCATGAGTGTCCCATACAAATATGTATATTAGTTTTAATAAGCGCTGTCAACCTATATAGAATATTAGGGCTGCACACGAGACGAGACTTTACCATTGCTGAGACGAGACGAGACGAGACTTTTCCATGTAGAGTCTCGTCTCGTGTGCAGCCCTATAGAATATATATTTTCCTTTTTTTAATTACTTATTTATTTCTTTATTGGATAAACAAGAGAAATTTAAAAGTTTAATTAGAAAGTTGCAAGAAAATCGTAAAAAAGCTTATGCAAACCACCAGAAAATTGAGGACCGACAAGAGAAAAAAAGATGTCGAGAAAGAAATAGATATCATAAAAATAAAAGAAAAATTTAAAAAACAAATGAATCAGAACTAAATAAAAGCTCTAAAATATATAAAGTAAATATAAAAATTTAAAACATATAAATTTAATTTACTTTTTTTTTAATGTCATGAGTGTCTCAAACATCTAGCCCAAGTTCTGTTTTTAATGATGATAAAAGGGGGAATAACTATTCATCAAATAATTTTTTTATAATTTTCAGTGCATAAACTGTTTGAATCAAATTCTAAAATATATATTGATAGCAAACTCTTCGTTTTTTTGGTGAAAACAGAAATTTAAGTTTTTATTCTAAAAGTCAATTTTTCTGCATTTCGCCTACTTGTAAAAAAGTTTTTTTTATTACACGTTAACTTATAATTAATAAAGTAACAAAATAATACTTATTTATGGCCAGATTAGCCAATGTTTTATCTAAAATTCCAAACAAAAGTTTTTTTTACTAAATTTGATGATTTCTGCGAAAAAAATTTCTGCTATGCAAAATATATTACCTTAATTTTGTGACCACAATGAATTTTGTTTATTGGACATATTAAACAATCTAAAAAATTTATTTTCAATACAAGAATCAAAACTTGCCATCTGAACTTTTGTGGAGGCAGAATATTACAATTTAAATGAAATGACCCATGTACATTAATGCGCTTAACATGATTCCGAGGACTATTTAACTCTATCTCGTCAGGATTTCCCAATAACTCCAAAAATCCGAAAGTAAAGTTCATCTTGTTGCAAAATCTATAAACACTGTAAAGACAATTTGAAATTTTTAAGTAAAATATGTTCAGACATTTTGACTTATACATCTCGGAAACTAAATTAGGTACTAAATATTTTTTAATTTTTTTTTGGTTTCAATTGAAGTTAATATTTTATACTTTACATGAGTATACCCAAGGGAAAATATTTATGTGTAGTAATAAGTGGAAAATCATGTGCAATTTTAATTGAAAATGTACGTGGAAATCTACGTGTGAATGTAAATTAACGTTGAAATTCGGGTGGTAATTTGAAATATTTTTATGTAAACTTCCCCCTGTATTTTTTAGTTAAAAATTTTAAGTTTAATAAAATTTATTATCATATATACCTTTTTGTATCATGGTCGAATTAATAAATTCCATTTATTTTCATGTATTTCTTGTGTTCAAAGAGTTTAAAAATTCACACATGGGGCATTCCATAGTCAAATGAAACTTTAAATCTCAGATTTTGTTGATATTTTGCCATTTTGTTGTATTTGCTATGGTTTTAAGTCATGATTAATTGTTTTGCAAAACTGATTATCTTGCAAAATATTGTAAATTAATTTTTAAGGTATTTTTTTCGTCAATTCGTAACTTAGAATCCATGAGTGACAAAAATTTTAGAGAATAAAATCTTAATTCGAGCTAAATCATATAACACAAAATTTAAGTCAATTTCTCGGAAATATCAAATAACACCTGTTTGAACGTTTTGGGACTATTTAAAGACACATCAAGGTATAATTTATTTATAAAAAAATGATTAAAAAATGATTTTTTAAAGAAACTAGATAATAATCTAATTAAAATTTTTTGTTTAAATTCACTGTTTTCCCTACAATTTTTATAGTTAACAATTTTTTCTGTCATTGATAGATTCTAAGATGTGTACAAATTTCCAAAAAAATTAACCTAAAAATTATCAATAAAAGTAAAATTTCGAAAAACACTTAAGCATGACTTAAAATCATAGTAAATACAACAACATGGAAAAATATCAACAAAATATGATATTCAAGGTTTTAATTGACTATGGAATGCACCACATGGAATTCTATGTGGAAGTATTTCAATTTTCTACTTGGAATTCTACGTTGAAAATCACGTGAATATTTTCATCTGTGAAAGTCTCATACCTTCAATAAAGTTTTTATAGTTCTTGAATTGTTTGAGGTTATGTCAAAATTATGACATGTTGGGATTGAATGGATTGAATGGACCTCCAATTCGTGTGCAGGACATTAAAATGTTCAAGCAATAGGTGTTCAGATTCCCTAACCCCAAAACTTTTTTTAATTTGTGTGGATGTGTAATAATTGTTAATATTATAATTGATCTTCCTGTAAAATTTGTGAACAAGTTTTGTCTGTTTTCGTAACATATTAAGAATTTATAAACATAAATTGTATTTTTGAATTTTTGTTATAATTCCTACTGTGTATTTATTTAAATTGTTAAGAAGTAAAACAATAATATTCCTATTATTTTTAAAACTATTCATCTTTTAAGGACACATTTTTTACTTGTCTAAACTTTAAAAATTACTGTTTCATAAATCAACTTCTTAAATTATATAAATCAAAATATCTATAAATCAGTTTTATATACTTACAAAATTGATTTTTTAAGTCGTCCCAAAAAAAATCCAATACAAAAAACCGTTAAGATTTTACAAGGTGACAGTTGTTTACGTAATATTTAGGCTTCAATTTGTATGTTTGTGTTAGATGATGATCACAACAAGAGCATAATAGAGTAGATACAAATGTACGAAACAGAAATATAGAAATCCTAGTAAACAAAAAGTATTATAAATTATGTTATTATATAATAAAAGAGAATTAACATGTGTTTGATGGTTATATATCTATTTTAATGTACTTGCCAGAAAATGTAAATTTCCTTTGTAAAATCCAAGAGACAAAATTTTTCACTTGAAATTATTTAATGCATCCTTTTTTACCTCGTCTAATTCATTAAATATAAAACAAACAACAAAACCACGTATGTTCAAATCGAAGGGTCAATAACTTGCATACACTAAACAAGAAATTTTCATTTTTGAGCTTTTCTTATTTGTTTTTGAATATAAAAAATATTGACAAAAACACAATCACCTCGAATGCTTGCTTACAGACAACAGCAGTGATGGGTAGTCAATTTTCTAGAGTTTACGTTCCCATGATGCTGCAGTCCACTGATGGGTAGTTTAATGCATGCCTCTATTCCTCCCAGGAACTTACCTTACGGTAGAAAGGTATGTACAGTTGGCGTCAGATATGCCTTCCAAAAAGTTACTGAAAAAATCCCCACTGTGCGTATCACATTCTACCCTGTTTCATTCTATGACTTAAAATTTCCCATAGGCTTGGAATGAAGTAATATAGAAAGTGACACGCAAGGTTTTCTTTCTCTCTCACTCTCACACGTTACCATGGTAACCTGCAGGCAGGCAGCCGAGGTCTGAACCCGCCTTTATGCTAGTTTCATTGGTTAGAATGAGAGAGTTACCTTTTTTCATTAAGAAGTGTGGAAACGGTCTAATGCACTTTTTATTTGTGGTTGGGGAAATACGTTAAAAAGAATTGTGTGACGCGTCACTGCACAACCCTGATATCTGTACATATCCCCCCCTGAAGTGAAGAACCACTGTGTGATAGCGTCTATTTCGTGCTGTGAACAAAATTACAAAAAATTCTTCTTCGTGCTTAGAACAAATTCTTTTTCCTGCTTTTGAATTCCTCGTGCAGTTTATACTAAAAGGTAAATAGAAAATTAATTAAAATTTTAATTATACACTGTAAAAAATATTTTCTGTACTTTTACTACTCTGAGTGGAGGTCCAAATATTACCTACTTTGAAAGTAGCATTATTACTGTAGTACACTGTAAAAAAAACCTGTGTTATTTTACTACGTCGGACGTGGGAAATTTGTCATATCATGTCGAACATAGTAAAAAAACACAACCTGCATGAAAAACACATTGTGTGTTTTATCATGTCCAACATTGCGCGCGTAAACTAACCTTTATATTTTTTGATTTTATATATAAATAATTTACTCAGAATTTAATGAATAACAACGATTAAAAATGTATTTAACAAATAATTATTACAAATTGTTTTAAAATCAATTCTTATTATTTACATCCGACGAATGCTATACACAGAAAAGTTAATTTTTTAATATAAAATTCTTCAAAATTCATACACAACCTCAAAATGTAGTGGAAATAACACACAACGTGTTTTTCAACAGTCTGCAGATGGTAAAATTGCGATATTGATGTAAACTAACGTAAAGTTGTATATTTACATTTCATTGTTAAATTACTACGTTAGATATGATGGGACTAATTTCCAACGTCAGACGTAGTAATTTTACACAAAATTGTTGAATTACATTGTTATACTACGTTAAAATACAGAGGCTAGTTAAATTACTTTTTGGGGTATAGTAAATTTACTACGTCCAACACAGTTTTTTGATGTGTTAAATTACATACTAAATTTCTTATGACACAATTTTTTTTTACAGTGTATCGTATTGATACTTTTAGGTTATGTGAATTTACTATTGAAATTGTAAAATTACAATGATTGGTAGATATACATTTTTTTTGTATGTAATTAATTAGTATTTTATATTTTTTGTTTTCTTTTAAATTTTATTTTATCGTAAATGGTAGATAATTTTATAAAAATGAAACAATTTATTATAATTGTAGACATAATATTTATTAATTTATGATGTATTTGATGCGATCCGAAGAAAGGAACTTAAACAGCGAATTACGTCTTAGTTATCCGTCAAAGCTAAAACTTTAAATGAACAAGTTATTTTTCCTGAAAAATATATAAATTAACATTCTTCAACAGAATTATATCAACCTACCTTGAAAAAGAATTGAAATTTGAGCAATAAAATATCTTGTAAAATGTATAACTATTAGAATTAAGAAAAACCGTTAGCACTAAGCATTCAAGAACATTAGTAAAAATACATAGAGATCAGCGGTAAAAGTACATTTAGATTGAACTTCTTACAAATGCAAACTGCAATATTATGTTAAAAATGAACTTTTCCTAATTCTTCAACTTTTACGAATTTCTGTAATATTACTGCTTTGAAAGGGGGTCCGAATTATTACCTACACGCAGAGTGAGAGATTGACAGGTTTAAAATATATCACTGTGTAAAAGTGCCATGCTGAAGATTGTAAAATTACAATTTCTCATCGGACTTTTTCTGAAACATAACCTAAAATTTGTGAAATCTCCGCCTTCAGTGTTGTAAAAGTACAAGCAATTTTTGTAACTTTACAAATTAAACCTGTAGAATTTTTTTCATTTTTTACAGTGTATGAATTAATAAAATCAGATTCCTTGTCAAGTTTTATTTAGAAATGAACGATGATATAGAAAAGTGTTTTAGGTTCAATGAATTTCGTTGAGGATTCCAAGGGTATCAAAAGAGGTTTGTGTACCTCCTGCAGTGAATGTTCTGCATTTGAGTGGAGTTCAGAAGCAAATTCATCGATTTGCACCTACTGTGGGTGTCCTCCAGTAAAGCACTTAAAAGTTATAGATTTAATTGACTCTTCTAATACCCAGAAAAAACATGAAAATGCTTCTCCTAATGATTTAAAAGGGAATGAAATTCCAATTTTAGTGGAAGATATAGTCTTGATAGCCCCCGCACAGTCTCATGCAAATCTGACTGGGAATGAATCTTCATTAGAAGAAATGGAAATTTCTTTAGACAGCTTTCCTCCAAAATCAGATGCTGAAAATGAATTATCATTGGAGGAAAAGGAAAATATGACGGCACAGGGTTCTTCACATCCTAACCATCAAAATCAGGAGGTCTCTGATTGTACTAAAGAAGACAAAATTTACAAAATGTCAGAAACTGTAAGTAATTTAAATAATATTGCAGTGCATAATTTAGAAATAGTACTTAGTAAATTTATTATCATACTTATTTAAACCTTTCTTGTAAATAGCATTTGTTCAAAAATTTATATTTGATGAATTGAAATCAGGGTGTCTGCAGTACCTGGAAAACCTGGAAAACCGGGAAATATCAGGAAAATTAAAAACATCCTGGAAAACCGGGAAATATCAGGGAATTTTTTTGAATATCAGGGAATTTATTGAGTTCAGGGATCACAGTTAGTAACCTTTTTTACTTAATCCCCTTTTCTTAAGAAAATTCCCTA
>WNHD01004610.1:0-12907 GCA_011057455.1 Ganaspis sp. Gsp50 | reverse complement strand
CCACAACCACAAATATAGTTGTCCCATATTTAACAATTTATTGTGGTTGTGGCAACCATACTTAGGTATGTCACAAACATAGAGTTTTTTCCGTGTGATTCTTCCTTAAAGTTTACTGCACTCAAATTTGAAACTTTACTGAAATGACACTATGTCTTCACTTTACTGAACTAAGGTCAGTAAAATTTACTGCATTTCTTGTCTCCGTGTAGTGAACGGGACCAAAGAAATGGTCAGGAATTTCTTTAGTTTCCGGTTATCGAGTTTTTCTGGGACTGAAAAGCTTGATGAAATTTGGTAGTCATATTGAAGAAAAATTGTATTACTTTTTGCTTTTATGCATTGTTGATTACACTTACCCAATTGGGTTGCTTCAAAAATCGAAAAATTCACGTAATAGAGTATTTTTCTCTTTCTGTGATTCAATTTTTCTGAAATATTTTAAAAGGTATACTGTAAAGGGGCAGCAAGAATTTAGATTTACAACACTGAAAAAAAGTATTGTTTTCAGCCCATTTTTTGCTGAAACCGTTTACATAAGTGTCAATTTGGACTGATTTTAAGACAAAAAAATGACTTAGTCTTGTTTTAAGACACAAAATTAACTAAAAAAATGTGTAAACGGTCTAAGACTTTCTATTTTCTGTGATATTAAATTTAAAATATTCAAACTGGAGTGACATGCATACATAACTTTATCATTTAACAAAAAGCGACTTGATTTTATTTAAATAAACAGTATTTCTATAAACTAAAAACCCTACTGGGTTGACTAAACCAATTGATTTTTCGTTTTTTCGTGTTTGTAAAGACACGTAACATTTTTTTATTACTGGATAGACAAATGGGTGCCATGGGAGTAATATATTTTACTAGTTAATGAAAAATTTGATACTTTTAATATTAGTCTAATGGTATAATGTGAACTGTGTATAAAGTTATATTTAAGTATTTTTGATGGATACTAAAGTGTTTATTTTTGTTATTTCAGCCTCCATTTTGATGGGATGTATTTTTTTTTAAAGTAAAAGATTAACTTTGCCCAGAGAGCATAAGAAATTGATTCAAGTTTACACGGAGAAAAAGGAATTGCTAAGACAAAAAATTTGCTAAGTCAACTAACTTACTTGCTAGTTTAGCAAATTTTGTTGTTGTAATAACAAAATATTTGCTATGCTAACAAAAAAAAGTTGCAGGCACTATATCAACAAAACGTTTGCTGTCTTAGCAATTCCTTTCTCTCCGAGTATGTCTAAATGTTGAGATCAATTTTTCATATCCCTATCTTCTGATATTAAATATCTTCATGTATACCTAGTCAGGTGCCACTATAATGCAGTCCTGAATCAATACAATTTTTCCATATCATAATAGTATCATAGGCATCGTATCTCTACATTTTTCACAGTAATAAAATTTATCATTTCTGTCCCTATAGGAAATCATATTTTATTTTTATGTAAATTCAGTGCAATTATTTTAGTCTCTATAAACAATAGTAGACTAAAGAATGAGTTTTGATATTCTTTGTAAAAGTTTCTTTTTAAAAGATCCAAACTATGAAATTATTTCCAAGGGTCCCTGCATTAAACGATGATTTTTCAATATACGAGACGGTGAAAATTCCTGGAAAGAGGAGAGTGGGTCCTTCGGGACCACTCTCACGAATTTTCGTATTACAGGTCCCCGCAATACAATACGACTCATTATGCTATCCGCGCATCTCCCCACAAGGTCATTTATCATTTGTCCAGGTATAATAAACTGGCAACAAAAAACGTAAGGTGAAATGATATCTCCAATTTTGTCGAAAATTATTATAAATTTAATGCAAACGCGATGAATTTTGTAATAATCGGATTTTTGAATTAAAAAAAACTGGTATCTTCGTATAAGACACTTAAATATCTTATTTGCGTTTTTAGACGCAAAAGGTGTCTTATAATTTAAGACATTCAGTGTTTAAGACATTTGAAAATGTCCAAACATCTTCCTGTAAGACACCGACAAGTAGTGTTGACAATAAACTCAAAAAAATTAAGCACAATTTGAAGTACAAATAACCAATTTTTCGTCATTTTAAATATCGATAATAAAATTTAATACCAGCTGTAATTTAATTAATTATAAAGTATAATTTTAATTAATTATCAGCGATAATTTATAGAAAAGAAACAATTCTGTCATTTGAATATGTCTCGCATATAATATTCAGATAAAACTGTTAAACATTAAGGTACAGAATTTAAGATTGATGCAAAACATCAAATGGACAATCTATTAAAAAATATTTATATGTAAAGCATATGCAGAGTTGATTAATTAAAAATTCTCCAGAGACTAATGTTATACAATACAAATTATAAGATTTGCTGGAGATATTTGGCTGGTAATATGTAGGTATATGATTGTACTTGTGTCTGTAAAACAAACTGGATCCAGAGTTGCAATGTATGAGAAAGAAAAATCATCCATCACGTTCGAGGCCATCGGACACAGTGATGGGCGGACGATGTTTTAGGTTTCAGTTTTCTATAGGAGCACGTCATAAAATTGATGAGCGTCTTTGACTAATTTATTACATCGAAAAAAGCGTACAAAATCCATAATGATCATAGTAAGGCGTGCTTCTCTTCTTACTTAACTTCCACAAGAAACTTATCAGCCAAAAATGTTGATCATTTCACCAATCTTGATTGTGCTTTACGATATTTATCTTAATAATTAATCAGCTGTAAATTCCAACTTCGCGTTCCGTCAAAAATCAATCAGTTATGACAATGTAATGAATATTAATTCGTTTATTTATTCGTAATCTTTTCTTTATTATTATTATTATTGTTATTATTATTATTATTATTATTATCGTTGTTGTTGTTGTTGTTATTAATTGTTAATGATTATTATTGCTATTATTATTGATATTATTAATATTATTATTTTGATCGTTATTATTACTATCAACATTATTATCGCTATCATTATGATGATTATTAAACTTTTTTTCGGCTTTTGAATTTTTAGATTCATTGCTTTTTCGCAGAGATTCTACTTCGAGAAATTGAAAACAGAAAAAATTCTGGACATCAACTGCGCTGATGACGAATCCAATACCTCTCAAAATTCTCGGAAAATTCGAATAGTTATAGATATATTAGATAATATATACTAGATAATAGATTCATTTACTGTCGGTTTACATGAGAAACTAGAAAAGCAAGTGATGCTCACAAAAGCATCGAGTTAGAGGAGAAGAATGCGGTAAAGTGATTTTTAATAATTTATTTACAAGTAACATTCAAGTGTTACGACAGGTATTTAATTAATAAACTCGCGATCTTATCGTTAACAAGGAACATCCTGCCGCCTAGACCCTTACAGCTTTTTCTCTCAGTCAAGAGTATTCTGAATTTTTTAATCAAGCACGATTACAGCAATGAAAAATGATGCAATTTTCATGGAGACACTCGTATCTGAAACCTCGATCTCTTTATTACGAATGACAAGTACGTGAAATAAGTACTTCTATATGTACTGGGTGTCAAAAAGGACTCTTATTCCCTATTCAATTCCTAAAGATACAAATCGCAGTAGGAAATGAGCTTTTAATATTTCTATATCCATTCAACAATTGTATATTATGCTACATTAAAAGACATTTAACAGTCGAATGTGACACATTTATTTCCTTGAAGATTATTATGTAATACTTTTAACTCTTTAACTTTTAACTACATAACTTTTAACTCCATAACTTTTAACTCCTTAACTTTTAACTTCTAACTCATTAACTTTTAACTCATTAACTTTTAACTCACTAACTTTTAACTCCTTAACTTTTTACATCTTTAACTTTTTAACTCCTCTAACTTTTAACTCTTCTAATTTTCAGCTTCTCTAACATTTAGGTCCTCTAACTTTTACTCTCTTTAAATTTTACATCTTTCGCATCTTTCATAACTTTCCTATCCTCAATTTTCCTACTGTAAAAATTTTTTCTTGTAACAAATTTCAACTTTTCCCTACTCTTAACTTTGTCTTTTAATATTTCTTTTTATCGTTTTTGGCAACACTATTTCAGACAATTTGAATTTTTTTTAATGTGGTCAAAACCAAATTTAAAATGTATTTAATTTAATTTCTAATCTAAATTTGGTAACGAATTTGGTTAAAATCATTTTTTTTTATTAGTTTCTTTTGGTACTACCGATCACGGTTTTATACCCTCCTCTCAGCCACAATTTGGTTAAAATTAATGTTTTAATACAACCGTAATTGCATACAATTTTAAATTGAATCAGTAAAGATCTGTGATGAAGAATCTAACAATAAGAATAAAATAGATTATTAAGAATGAAATTCATTTTAAGGACGAAGATATATTGTGTTCCTTAAATTATAGTTGGCTGTTTACAAACGAATTGTTCTAAAGGAACCTTGAGAGAGGATATTAAAGAGGAAAAAAATGAAAAGAGTGCGACAAAATAAGTCGTGGGTGAAAAATTAAACAATGGTCAGGCATGAAAGTGTCGACAAACGAAAGGAACAGGAGCAAGACGTTAAAAGAGAGAAAGAAGAGAGAAAACCTTGAATTCTTGAAGGAAGTGAGGTGAGTATAAAGAAATCCTTGTAATCCCGAAAAGCTAAGCTGACAAGGAGGATAGAGATCATCCTTCGTAGTGGAAGATCTCTTTGAGCTTGAGAACAAACAGCGAAGTCAAGCCGAACCACTCAAGCGCAGGACACGAGCACAAAGGACCAACGATATTCAGAACGATACACAGCTGGCTTGTAAAACACAGAGATCCTGTGAGATACCAAGCTACTGCGTTTATAGTTGCTCCGGTGGTCCGAAAACTGAAAATAAATCGCTCCTCTATCGCTTTTCTCGGATTTCCTTTAAAAAGAGATGATGATTTTTTCGTAATCGATGATCTCATCCTTTGCTTTCAATTCCTAGAAAATGTAAAAGTAATTTAATTTATTTAAAATGTAAAAACTTAATTTTTTCGTGCGATCTTAAAATTGACTTTAATTCAACTTGATTGAAGCTTCCTTTTCAATTATTTGTAGTCGAAAACAATTTTCCTTGATAGTATGCACACAAAGTATTAACAGAAATCTAGTTTGCAAAGAAACTGATTTGCAAAGAATTAAAAACGATTCTTCAATCAAGTTAAAACTATGGTGAAACATAACCTACAATTTTTTGCTTCTAAGGTCCCTTTCTTCGGAGCGCGTCTTACATATATTATAATTATGTGTATATAATTGCGCACATATAATTATTTGTGCATAATCGTGCGCACAAAATTATGTGTGTATAATTGTACGTACACAATTAAGTGTGTATAAATGTACAATTATGTGTGTATAATTGTACGTACACAATTATGTGTGTATAGTTGTACGTATTTAACTATGAGTGTATAATTGTACGCACATAATTATGTGCGTTTAATTGTGCGCACATAATTACAAAAATGAATAAATAATTAAAATAAAATAAATATATTGAAGTTATTTTGTGCTTGTAGACCAATTTCTGATGATGGACAATGACCCTAAACACCTTACTGTTAGTTTTCGCGGTTACTGCCATTGTCTCATTGTATTATAAACGCATTGCGTCCGCTCAGTGCGTGAGTATCGATTGCCCTTGCCCCGCCTGCTACGTCGTCATGACGACACTCTATCTAACCCCTAACCTAACCTCCACCTTGTATATTTACTCCCAAACCCTACATCACAAGGAGGACAAGAGGTGACACTGGACAAGAAAGATTCTGTCGCCGCCTCCCGTTTTCCTCCATCCAGTTCATCCCCTGATTTTGTCAAAGCCTTTCAACTTTGACAGCATCCCTCTCTTAAGGTTGACTTTTCATTCAGTCACCTAGCACGATAATCTCTAACAAAAACAAAGTTGATAAACACAGTTGCTTCCTAATTTTGTTGACCGAACTAGTATCAAAATACTAAAATTCTAAATATTTGTGTTAGTACAGTCCCGGCCATTGATGCCTTCCTTTTTTCCACTAGAAAATGTACTCAGCGAGTTTCTTTCTATGTAGTTTTATTCTATGCCCATAAGAAATGTTAAAGCATGGAGTAAAATTACATAGAAAGAAATTCGCTGAGTAGACATTTTCTAGTGGAAAAAAGGAAGGCATCAATGGCCGGGACCGTACAGTCGACGTCAGATATGCCTTCCAAAAATTTACTATAAAGAAATTTCAACTCTGCGTGTCACTTTCTATATTGTATCATTCTATGCATATGGGAAATTTTAAGGCATAGAATGAAACAACACAGAAAGTGGTACGCATAGTAGGAATTTCTTCAGTAACTTTTTGGAAGGCATATCTGACGTCGACTGTACAGTAAGCATACATTTGTGTTAGCAGCTAAAAAAAGGAAATAAAAGGAAATAAACATAGGTGTCGTTCTAAAGAAAAACTTAAAAAGCCAAAGAAACTTAATCTAAGAAACAAAAGTTTGTAGAAGAAAGAAAATAATAAAACTGGTGCGCTATTCTTCACTTTACGCACAATTTCATTTCATGGGTTAGATTGCTACTTTACGCACAATTGTGATAGCGCATGCGTCAGACCGATACTTCAAGGTCGCTCTACAATGCAAAATACTCTTGACACAAAAACTGCTCTATTTAAAATTGAAAATAATTTCTGCACAGCGTTTGCGTCAAGATTATTTTTCCATTGCGGAGTAAAATAAACTAAAATATAATAAATAATTAATAATAAATTATAAATAAATAAAATAATAAATAATAAATTATAATTAAATAAAATAATAAATAATAAATTATAATTAAATAAAATAATAAATAATTAATTTTATACACATTACAAAATAAATATTAATTAATAAAAAAGAACCCAAATACAATTCGACAATGTTACACCAAAAAAATTTCTTCCGCTGCTATTTATTACGCACATGATTAAATCATTCCAGAGTAGGGAATTATTATGAAATCGCGTCGTTTGAGAGCAATTTACGAACTATCATTGGTTTCGAGCGCTAGTGGGAATTTCTTTTGTTGCGCTTATTGAAAGTGTAACACCCGCAGAATTTTATAATAGTTTTGAACCTGTCAAGATTTCGAACACGCCCGATATAAAACACGTTGAAAAATGCTGGGCGGTCGAATGATAAATGACCACAAACTCATAAATGGCCGAATGATACACTTGGAAGCTTATTGTCGGAGTGAAGTTTTCACGTGGTTCCCATTGTTAAGAGGGTGAGCGCACTGTTGTGCCGCTTGGCACCTTTGCATTATGTTTCATCGCGAGATGAAACGGACAAAAAACGCTGCTCAACCTCTCAAATGAAAAAGAAGTGGGGGTGAGGAGAATATACATTTTCAAGCCTGATGCCATAAATGTGTAACGGAATGGTCCATAACCATGCACTCCAATACATTGTACAAAATACCCCTACGAATAAAGAATTCGGTTCCACTTTTCCGATTATAAAGAAAGCAATCACACCACCTTCAAGAGAATGACTTTTTTATATTGCCCCAAAACGATGCACAATAACATAAAATAATTGTAACAATAAAACGCAAAACTTTAAGTATTTTTATTTTATTTTTTAATAAATGTACAATTTCAGAAACATTTTTTTTCAACAGCATCATTTGTTTTTTTAAGGTTTATGTGTTTTTAAAAATTTGTGTTATTAAAGTTTATTATTTTTTTTAAATTTTTTTAGAATTTTTATTTTCTTAATTTACTACAACAATTAATTTCAAAGTAATTACAAAAGTAGATTGTTTTAAAAAAATTTCTTCGAATTCACTGGGAGGAAATGTCAAAGAAACATGTGATTATAAAGTATGTAATGAAATATACAAGGGAAGTCGAATATTCTCCATAAAAGGTGCATAAAAAGCTATCGACGTTAAACCTCTTGGGCGCGATCATCTCCTTTTCCCATGATTGACAAATGCGGTAAAAAGCTTTAAGCTTCATTCATACGTTCTTATTTCACCGCATCGATTGAATTTAATGATATACCAGCAGACTCACTCGTCAAAAAAGTAAGTCGATCGGACTATAATAGTAGCAGCTTTCAAGTTATAAACCAGAATCCTTCTTGCTAAAGAATAATAAAAAGTACTCTTACAATTATAAATTGAAAACGTCCAATAAAACAGTCATTATAAAGAATTCCAGATCAGTCTCAACAATCACTTTTAAAAAACCATCAAAACAATTGTGTTAAAAAATCTGTAATCGTTTCTGTCATTTCTTCGTTAATGAATGCATTTTTAAATCTAAATACGATTATAGCAGATTGATAATAAAATATAGTTATTTGTGATACTAGTAAGTGAAACTGGTTATAGGTTACATGATATAAAGAGGTTATATGATGTTTGCAGCAAGAGTTTGTTAAAAAATGTGTGTGAAGATAGCGTCATAACAATTGTGCGTAAAGTAGCGATCTGACGCATGCGCAGTCTCAACTGTGCGTACAGTAGTGATCCCACGCATGCGCAGTCTCAACTGTGCGTAAAGTTGCGATCTGACGCATGCGCCGTTACAACTGCGTGTAAGGAAGCAACTTGCGCACGCGCAATCACAATCGTTTGTAAAACAGCGATTTTACGCTTGCTCAATCGAATCTACGCGTGACGCAATCCACTTTACGCACTGTTAAAAAATGTCATGTTTTACACACTTTTAAATAAGTAAAATTACTTCCAATGCTTAAAAAAATTGCATTAAATTTCATGCCTAAAAATAATTAATTAATAAATATGCGTTCAAGTATGTGTTCATACATAAATGTACCAATAACTACCGGAAAATACTTCTAACTTATAAATCACTGATTAATGATTATCAGAGGAAAAATTGCAGTTTATTGATTGGTATTTAGACTTTAGGAAAAAAGTAGGGAGTGTCTAGAAATGTCAAAGTCTTAATGAGATCGTTCAGATGATTCTCATGAGTATCGTGAGCATCAGTGGATTTAGGGATGCCAACGTTTTTGGGAACAAAAAATCATTAGGATGTATCTTTAGAACTTGAAAAATGCAATAACTCAAGATATACGTTCCTGACACCCACCCGTTTGTAGCTGGAGGGCAGAAACGTGCACCTGTCCAGGTAGGCGGATCGTTGAAGTCTTCCAGGAATTCTAGAAGACTCCACTCTGTCTACCGAGTTCAGGATCATCGAGATCTTGAGTTTTATCTACACTACAGTCACCGTGGGGGTCGTTTTAATGAGTTTTTCTAAAGTAGATTTTTGCGTACTTCTAACAATGCCTCGGTTACTTTCCAACATAGTTACATAAATCCTCCAGGAATTTAGCAAAAGTGTCGATAAAAGTGTAGCATAGTTTTTTTAGATCTTCGATAATATTGTTAGAGAGTTTGCATAATTATTTGCATCAGTTAAAATACAAAAGACATTCTTAATTTTGTGATTGTCGTTCAGAATGTACTTAAGGCAATGTCCAAGATTCTGAATGATAACTTAGGGATCTACCTTTATCTTTTTTGACGGAAATTGTTTTTCAAAAACAATAATAAATCAAAGTTTTATAACATTTCATAACAAACACTTCGAGATTTGCTCTGATTTACAAAGTTTAAAAACGAAATGCAGTTTAGTTTAAGAGCAAGTAAAAAAATTTCCACAAAAATAAGTTTATCAATATTCGATTTGACAACTTTGTCAAACTACTTTCGGTTAAACTGAAAAGATTTGATTTGAAAACTTCGCGAATCATGTCAGAAGACTTTGAAATGTGTCAGGAATTTATTATTATTTTTGATAAGCAATTTAAGCTCGAATTTAAGAGAGAAAGAAAGATAAAGGAAGATCCCTACATTATCATAGAAGATATAGGATTGACCTGATGATAATTCAGGAATCTTTTATTTTTCTCTGAAGTGTCTTTCTAAATTAATAAGTCAGAGATTCATCCTACACTTGAAGCTTTCCGAAGATGATTTTCAAAGTTCCAAACCAATATATTTGTCTGCCCAACTCTAAATAAAAACTAACAAGCCGATAAACAAATTTACCGACATATTTTCTCACTACTAGAAGAGATATAGATAAAATATAGAATAGAAAAATAGAAAAGAGATTTAAATTAGAAAAAAAATACTTTTGCTTCAGAACTTTGGGAATCATCTTATAAGAAACTTTAAAGTGTATCATTAATGTCTAACTCATAATTTTTGAAAGAATCTTCAGGAAATATAAAAATGATATTAACCCTAAGATAAAAATGAAGGTCATTCCAAAGGTTCAAAATTATTATTCCAGTTCTCTGCAGACACGAAATGTAGGAGAAATTAGACCCGTACAATTACTATGAAAAGACATAGGAAAAAAAGTGTTAAAAAATACTTAAAACGAATTTGCAAATACGAAGAACACCTGGAGCGAAATTGGATTTTGTGAAATATGAATTCCGTGAGGTAATTAGAGATCTCTCTGGACTTTGGAAAGGACAAAAACATAAAAAAGGGAGTGCACCTATTAATAAGAGAGATGCACCAGATGACAGAACTGAATGAAAGAGAATGGTTTGAAAGGGAACGAGAAGCCACCTGTGCGAGTGCGGTATAAGCTGTAATTGGTGGACATGTTGACGGATGGCCACATCGCATTTCGCGGTTCCATATCTCCCCGATTTCTCGCGTGTAATTCCCGTAAAGTCGTTTCGGGACCTGAGCCTGGCTCTGCTGACTCTCGCCTATTTTTATTTCCTCTTAATTTCTGTCCGAGCGTCCTCCTTTTTTCCTTCTTTTTTTTATTATATTCTTTCCATTGGCCACTCCAGCCCGCGTGCATACCATTAACGTTAACAGCCTCGACGACCTCTACCTTCTGTAATTACCGGATCATGTCGAAAACTTTGCCCGTTAAAGAAGATTTGGTTCGCACGCTACTCGCTTATGTCGTTTCATGGGAACTCATCTTCTAATTATTAGCTGGTTCTTCATTGAACCTTCGAAAACAAATTAGAGCCGTAATTCGTGTTCACTGATCAGATTGATTAATTGCAGTATTTGTAATGTTTATCAGTAGTTATGTTATGGTTTCTTGAACTCGTTTTGTATGAAAATATAGTACTGACAATAAAAATATATACTTACACACTGTAAAAAATTCGGGGAGTTAATGACCACCGGAGTTGTGAGTCAAATTTTTGGAGTTTATTATTAACTCGAAAAGGGAGTTAAGTTAACTTAACCTCAAACTGTCAAATTAATTCAGTTATAACTGAATTAACGGAAAGTTAAAAAACCTGGGCTCAAATTGAGTACGGTGGAATGCTCAACTTGCGTTGCAGCAGATACGAGTATTGCTTGCTCATCTTGAGAATTAGTACTATTGAGAATGCTTTAAGATGAGCATTGTTGGCTCATGTTGAGCATAAAAAATAATTGTAAATGTATTTAAATAACAAATAATCTCCGATGAAGGTATGCGAAATATAAATTAGTTTTGTTAAAACAACACACTTAATTTAGCAAAATCAATATTTTTTTAGCCCACTCCTTGCAATTTCATGCCAAAATTCAGAAAATTTTTAGGTTATAAATGTTTTGACAGCTGAACCCCAGTACCAACCTCACAATATGGAATGATATGGAATTTAATGAAACTAATGGCGCCACTGTCCAGCCTTAGATTCCGGCGCTAAATTTAAACCTTAAATCTTACGAACATGCAAATAAATATTATCTAATAATAAAATAATTGTTACTTTGTTTCTTTTACAAGAAAAATACAATAATATTTCAAGTAAATGGCAGAA
The DNA here is from genome assembly GCA_011057455.1 of Ganaspis sp. Gsp50. NCBI lineage: Eukaryota > Metazoa > Arthropoda > Insecta > Hymenoptera > Figitidae > Ganaspis > Ganaspis sp. Gsp50. The sequence goes on along the minus strand of WNHD01004610.1, from coordinate 1,087 downwards.
ATATAATGTAAAATATAAAAAGTGCACATGCTACCAACCCAACATGATTAGAACTTTCGACCTATCACAACCTGACATTTTCTCATCTTCAGCAAAGTGAAGTTAGCTGATACTCAACTTGAGTTCGAATATAATTAATTTGAGTTGCAGCAAATTCAGGGCCAAGTTTTCTCAGTGTAATTGATATACTTTAATCACACTAAATATAAAATTTGACTAAATAAATCAAAAGCTGTTTCCAGGGATCACAGTTCGTCCCCTTATTTTCCCCTTTTTTAAAAGAAAATTCCCTAAAACACCTAAAATCAAATTTTCCTCCAATTTCCAATAAGATTTTGTTTAATAATTTCTCAACAATAATACTTTGACAATAATACTAATAAATACAACAATAATACAATACTAATAATCCAAAATACTTCAAATATTTAAAAATGATTTAAAATATTTAAAAATACTTAAAAATACTTTAAAATTACTTTCAAATATTTCAAAATATTCAAAGATACTTCAAAATAGTTCTAATTTTTTATAAATATTAGTATTTTAAGTGTTAAATAATTTATAAACATATTTTATAATATTTCAAAATACTTCCCAAAAATTCAAAATATTTCAAAATACGTCAAAATATCTAAAAATACTTAAAAGTCTTTAAAATATTTCAAAATACTTGAAACTATTTTAAAATTTAAAATACTTCAGTTTACTTAAAAATACTTAGAATTCCTTTAAAATATTCAGAAATACTTAAAACTATTTTCAAATTACTTTCAAATACTTCAAAATATTCAAAGATACTTCAAAATAGTTTTAATTTTTTAAAAATATTAGTATTTTAAGTGTTAAATAATTTACAAATTTTAAAATATTCTAAAGATATATTTAGAAACTAAGAAAGTACTTTAAAATACTTCAAAATATTTATAAATACTTAAATTTACTTTAAAATATTTCCAAATACTTCCCAATAATTCGAAATATTTAAAAATAGGGGAAGGTGGGGCAAAACCGGGTACTTTGTGTAAAAAGCTCGTTTACAAAAAAGCTATCCTACAAAAAAAATTTTTTAGTCTTAATATTTCTT
>WNHD01004609.1:0-14287 GCA_011057455.1 Ganaspis sp. Gsp50 | reverse complement strand
TGACAGCTGTCACCATAACCTGAAACTTAAGATTTATAAGATTTCTGACGGCATCCAGAACCAACTTTAAATAATCACTTTTTTTTACAATTTAAGATTTTTTTCTTGGTATAAATAAATCTATTTTGAACAAAACAATGTTGAAAGATGAAACCGAATTAATTTAATTAATTACCTTCGTAAACAATAATATAATCTAGTTAACGATTAAAAATCGCGAAATTTGCCGATAACTGGCACATTGTCGATAACTGGGGCAGTTACCTTAGTTGTTACATTTTTGCCAGGAGGTGGATTATTGGTGGACATGATGAAGAGAGCTTCTCAAACGAAGCAATTTGCAGAATTAGATCACACACTCAGGACAAAAGTGGAACCTTTTTTATACAATAAGGGAAGAGGTAAATGGATTCCTGTGGAAAAATTAGTTAAACTTCGAAATAAAGATCGTCCTAAACACAAAATGGTAAGAAAAATTAAAATCCATTAATTGCAAAGGATTATTTGTATATAGATTGTTCGAAAATTATTATAAGCAATTATGAATTTATTGGTAGCTTCCACCTTTAAAGGCTATGGAAAATCCAGCAGATTATGATGTAGACAAGGACATGGGAGACGAAGATCCTGATGAAAATACAATAGGTGAATAGTAAAGTTGATGAAAAGTTAATGCTTTCTGTTTTAGTAGAATTTAAAACTTCATTTTTCCATTTGAAGATGCGGTAAAGTTGCTTCAAAAATTTATAAACATCAATTTTCTATCTGTAAAAAAATCTTTTAAAATATATCCAGAAATCCTGTTGTTTTAACCATTTTTTCCACCTTTGCTGAAACAAACCTAAGTACTTTAATCGAAAAAATGTATTCGAAATTTCAATTAATTTAACCGGAAATTTTTGCAGAAAAGGGGTCATCCATATATTACGTCACGCTCTAGGGGGAGGGGGGGGGTCCATAGTGTTAATTTAAAAATTTTACCATGTGAAAAGTGTGACATGGGGGAGGGGGGGGTCTAAAAAGGGTCATTTTTGCGTGACGTAATATATGGATGACCCCAAATTAGTTTTTTAGCAAAAGAAAACTAGATAAGCGTATAATCGAAAACAAACAAAAACCAAATAAAATGCATTTTTGTTACAGATAAGAGTAAATATAGATTAGTTTGTTGGAGTCTGAGTGAAAGAGGAGCAGTTGGTGAAACTATTTTACATTTGTGTATGTTACATGCAACTGCCATTCATGCTGATTTGGGAAAACGACTTTTACGTTTTTATCCTACTCTTATAAACGACATTTATATTAGCGATGAATATTACGGTAATTAATTGATCTTTTCAGACAGAATTTATTCCGTTAAGTGCCAAGCCATTTTCAGTTTTAATAATTTAAATGTAAATTGTATAAAAATGTAAATCATTATTGCACTTTCAATATAATTTACATATTTATGGCATTTTTTCGTTGACAAAAAAGCCACAAAAGACTTATGTGAAAATTGATTCTATATTTAGGTATAAAAGTCCATTAATCTGGATGTTTATAAATATTTAATTTAATCTTTATTTCGCACAGGAGAAAATGTATTACATATGGCTATTGTTAATGAAGATCCAGCGACAGTGAAGTTTCTGCTTGATAGTGGGGCAGACGTTAATGAAAGATGTTTCGGAAATTTCATGTGCCCGGAAGATCAGAAAGCTTCTAGATATGATTGCTTGGACCACGAATGGGTCACGGTTGTACCCGAAACTAATTATGAAGGGTGATTTAAAGCCTATTTTATATTATTTAATTTTAATAAATTCGTGCGCTGAAATTAATCAAGAACAAATCTTCATCACATTCCATCTAAAAGTCTACGACAAGTTTGAAAAATTATTACAAGACATTTAAAAGCATTCAAATTCCCTCCGAAAATTGCACACCGATTTATACAATAATTTTCAAGATCCATTTAGTAATACATTAGAGTCTCGATTAAAAGTATTCAGATCGAGACGATATTGCATTATTCCCAATTTGGCACCTCGATCAAAAGTATTTACAAAAACTTAGTTATTTGATATTCTTTTATAACAATTATTGAAAAATATACTTTTCTTCTTTCGAAAATTCCTGGAGAAAGTTTGGGAAACAAAATGTCTACATGAATATGGATTTTTTTATATAGGACATTATTTTCTATCAGTATTATGTTCTGAAATTTTGTGAAATTTGTTCAGATTTGTGGACATTTTTCTGTTTTCAAGATTTGCAAAGAAAATCTTTGAAAAATATTTCAAGAAATATTGCAAATGTTGAAATGATTTTTAGATTTTGTTTTATTTATTAACGAAACTTATTATTAGTTCGGTTTTCAACATTATGTTATCAAGTGATGTCTCTTTATCATCTATAGATATGTTTATTGGGGCGAATACCCACTGAGTTTTGCTGCCTGTTTGGGTCAAGAGGAATGCTATCGATTAATGTTAGCTAGAGGAGCTGATCCAGACAAACAGGACACAAATGGAAATACAGTTCTTCACATGCTTCTCATTTATCAAAAGATGGTAATTGAAAATTTCCTGTCCTTAAAAGCTATTTAGCTTTTTGAAAGTTAAATTATCCGTTCGTATATAAAATAATCAACATCTTCCCACTAAAGTTTAAATGTTAAAATCCTGTGGATTTTTATCCTGTTCATAAATTCAATCTTCAATCAAATGCGAATCTGATTCAATTCAATCAATTTCAAACTGGTTCGGATTGGTAAACAATTTGTTTAATTCAAATTTATGGAGCTTTAAAACCAATCGTGTAAATTAATCGTATAAATTATTAAATTACGTATTTCACGTACTCAAATCTAATTTAGTAAAAATTTTGATAATTTTTTGTTTACAGACAACTTTTGACATGGCATATGAAGTGGGAGCTTCACTTTCCGTAAGAAATAATCAACATCTAACGCCATTGACATTAGCTGCCAAATTAGCAAGAATCGAAATGTTCTTCCACATTCTCAATATTGAAAGAGAAATTTATTGGCAGATTGGTAGTATCACATGTGCTGCTTATCCTCTTTCCCAGATTGACACAATTGATACAACTACAGGAAATATCAGCAAAAATTCTGCCCTTAATCTTGTAGTCTTTGGTGTAAGTCTTGTTTAATAGTTAATAAAACTTTTTTTTAATTCAGTGAAACCTGAATAGCAGTCTTAAATCCGTTTACATATATATTAGATTCCTCTTTATAAAAGATATTTTGCTTGCTGAAAGAAGTAATAACATTTTAAATGTATGATTACTTTCGAAAGTGTAATTACTAAGTAGATAAATTACTTTTATTCACTTAAATACATTAATTAATCAAACATCATCATTTAATCATTATCAATGTCATTTAATAAAACAAAAATTCTTCCAGGATAAAGACGAACATCTAGAACTAATGGATGGGGTTCTAGTTGATCTTTTAAATGCAAAATGGAATACTTTTGTAAAGTCTAGGTAATATAATTTTACAACTTTCCTCACTTTCTTTCACATAGTATCTTCACACTAAAATAATGTGGTAGTTTCTATCTCAAAGGATATTCCTAAATAAGAAATAGAAGAATAAAAGAAATAGAGTAGAATAGAAGAATATAATAGAAAACAAAATAAAAAGAAAAATAGAAAGAAAAATAGAACGAAAAATGAAGATAGATAGATAGATAAAATAAAAATAAAGATAAATAAATAAATAAAATAGAAGAATGAAAAGATCAATTCTTATTCAAATTGAAGTAAAAATGTCTATGAATTCTTTTTTTTTGTTTATCCTAAATGAAATATCTCATTTTATTCAATAGATACAATCTAATATAAATGTTAAAAACTGCTTAGATTTTATCGTCAATTCTTCCTCTTCTTCTTCTACTTCATTATTTCACTGATAAGCTTCACTCTTCGACCTGGACCACTTTTAAAAGATAATCAGGGATCAGAGAATGCAAGTACTCCAACTTTAAATCCTAATGTGACAGATCACACTGCCACGACAGTTTTAATAGAATCTTGGGGAGCGTCTCAACTTTCGTCCATTATAACCAAAAATTTAGCGGAGCATTTATTATTCAATATAAACTCCTCTCTCAATGTAACGCCCACATCCATGGAAAAAGTCACACTGCAAATTACTTCTGATATCACTGCCAATCTTATGGACGTTTTGAGAAGCTGACGTCACGATCCCTCTTTTGAGGGAACAACTTCTTTTACCAAAACTCCTGATAATATTGCATTTGAAGGCAGAAATTTTACAACTCCAAATTATTTTTCCGACACTACTTCCGGTGAAGAAGAACTCAATGTGACGGACCTTTGTTCTGATGAGGGTTGTCACAAAAGTGATGACGATTGGTAATTTTTTATTATTTTAATGTTTAAATTTTTTATCAAATTTTGTTGTTAATTGTATTCGTATATTTAATGTTTTCTGCATTTAAACAAACAGTAAAGTTAATTCATTTGAAAAATAGTTATTGAAAAAAAGAAAAACCTATGCAAAATAGTAAATCATTTTCAATCAATTAAAAATTAATCGATTCAGTTATTTTAATATTTTCATATGGTTTAAATTTGGATAATTAAATATGAATTAAAAAAGAATGTTTCATTTCTTTTCAACAATAGGAATGAACTACTAAATTTTTATATTGATTTTTAGCTCAACTAGATGTCTCTAGTTTGAAGTTACAAATTCAAACTTGGAACCTGGCAAACTGTTTGTTATAAAATATTGAAAATTTACAATTGGAATGATTTCAGGTGGGAGGATCTTGCAGAGGAATGTCGACTTATGCAAATGACAAGTGCAGTTGCGAAAATTCGTTTAACAGCTGAAATTTGCATGGAAATCGGTGCAATTCTCTATATTGTGGCTGCTCTCAGAGAAGCTAGATTCCTCGGTCTCAATATATTTATCGAAAATCTTGTGAGTCAGCATATTATAAGAAATAGAAATTTTGCTCTTGGAGAAGAAAAAAAAAGTACAATTTTTTTGTACATTTTTTTAATCTGCTAAGATTGTTACTCTATTAAAAAATGCACACAAATTTTATGTGACAGAAAAATAATCCATTACAATTTCTTAACCAACTACTAAAACCAATATTTTAATTTTCACAAATATTTTAGATGACTGCTCCATCTCGAGTGATGTTTCTCTTTTCTTGCTGTATTTTACTGACCTTTCCATTTTTGAGAATCGCTTGTGAAGATGAAGTCGAGGATATGCTTGCCGTTGTTGTCATGTTGACAACAGCTCCGTATTTTCTATTTTTTTGTAGAGGATTTAAAACTGTGGGTCCTTTCGTGGTGATGATTTACAGAATGATTATGGGAGATTTACTGAGATTCGTTTCGATATATCTCGTTTTCGTCATGGGATTTTCTCAAGGTAGGTTTTCCGTTTCTGAATTCCTATATGTGACGCTCCACGAGAAAAGGGACCTTACGCGCTTTTGCGTAAGGTCGTTATTACTATGTCATACTGATGCAAAAGCGACCTTATTGAAAAACGCGTAAGGTCCCTTTTTTCGTGGAGCGTCACATATTATAAAATGATACAATTATTATTATCATTAATAATAATAATAATAGGAAATAAAAAATAATTTTATTTGTTAGGCAATTAACATGATGTAACACATTATCAATGACACCTTTTCAATCTTTGATTATTTTCATTCATTAATTCATTTTATCCACAACTAAAATTTAGATTCATTAAAAAATACTGCGATAAATCAGTAATTTTTAGATAAGTTAGAAAATTAAGCGGAAAATACCTTTTTAACCCAGCCGTCATAGTTTATTTTTACTCGTTACGGTTAAGATTCAGTAGAAAATTGCAATTGGGTCAAACAAATTAATTGCACGAATATATATGGGTTATGAATTCAGTAAAAAATACCGTTTTAAACCGGACATTTTAATTTTCTTATCTTTACACTTTTTACGGCTAACCTTCAATGTAAGAAAGTAGTCTTGCTTTCTCACTTTAGACTGAAAACGTTTAAACCAGATCCCATTTTGACTGAATTTTAGAATAAAGAGTTGGATTTAAAGATGAAAAATTGACTCAATTTTGTCTTAAGCCACAAAACTGATTTTCAGTTTTTGTAATTTAAAGACGCAAAAAGTTTAAAACTTTGTTTTAACTAAATGTACTTCCGAGTTAGGTTTACCAGATTAATTTACGAATTTTAACAAGTTAAATCCAGTAGATCATACTTTGTTGAGTACATTCTTCCAATTTTTCATATCCGAGATTTTGTAAAAGTAGGAGAATTTGTAGTTATAGACAATATAGTTTTCTCGTTTTTTATTGTTAAAATTCAATAGAAAATACTGTAATGCATCATCAAAGATAAATTTGTTTTCAGAGTTCAGTAGAAAATGCATTATAAGTCAGCCAATATAGTTTTTCTACATTTCAGTTTCATATTATGTAGAAAATTACAGTTTAGTCAGTCAATTAAATTTTCTAAATGTTTAAACGTAAAATTCAGTAGTGAATTTCGTACAGAGTCAGCCAAGACACTTTTACAAATTTTCACAATTCAGATTGAGTGGAAAATGTCAGCCAAAATTTAATTGAAACAATAATGCTTATTTAATTGAAATAAATATTTTCTTGATCCGAAACAATTTTGTTTACTTCAAACAAATAATTTGTTGCAAAACCTTACTTTATAGTTTGTAGTTTGTTTGCAAAATTGAACATAAATTTTACTGTCAACAAATATTTGTTTGGTGATACATCAAATAAGTATTTGTTTAAGGGCATGTAATAGAATATGACGTCAGTGGTCACGTGATCCATAGGCAAAATTTGTCCCCGGTCTTACTCCTAGAGTAATGAACATATAATTCTGAAATTTCGTAGACATTCACAAAATATTCTCAGGAAGGTCTATTATATTCCATCACATGTCCTTTCCGAATATAGGGGCTGTCCATAAACTACGTCACGCTATTTTTCAGATTTTTTCCCCCCCCCCCCCGTCGTCACAAACTTCACATGTATTAGCGCCATTTTTTCTACAGATCATCCCGTTCAACAAATTCGCCCCCCCCCCCCCCTCCAAAGCGTGACGTAGTTTATGGACGGCCCCTTACTGTTATTATATTTTTCTTATTATATTTATTGTTATTATATTTATTATAATTGTTACTATTGTCATTATTATCATTCCTGTTATTATTTTTTATTATATTTATTGTTATTATTTTTTATTATATTTTTTGTTATTATTATTATAATTATTTTTTGTTATCATTATTATAATTATTTTTTTTATCATTGTCATTGTCATCATTTGTTCATGATTTATCAATGTGTTCTTCATTCATTGTTAGCTTTTTTGTAATTATTTATGAACCCCTTGTTTGTTTTTAATAATGTATACAATCCAGATGCATTTATTTGTGGGCGGTTTGAAATCCAGTCGCCATGAATACGCTGGTGAATGCGTTTCCATTGAACAGGTGAAACCACCTCCAATTGGCTACTCTACACCTGCAATGACCACCTTCTTGAAACCGGTTTTTACAAATGTAGACGGGAGGCACTTGCGGCTCGCCACAAAGAGGCCATTACGGGGCCTGAATATTTTAAAAGGATGGACAGTGGCCCTCTTATTGGAAATTGAATAGAACGGCGGGGCTTAAGTGGACAGGGTGGGGGTGCCAGAGTAGGGGCACCACGAGGGAAAGATTATTTGAGTGGGAAATAAGAAGAACCTTCCGAAACCTTTATTTACGTAGGGTTCATTCAGAAAGTATTTTTTTACCGTCGGGTAGTATTTTTATCGTTTTTTATCATCCAGTAACATTTTGTATCATTCAGTAACATTTTGTACTATTCAGTAACATTTTGTACCATTTAGTAACATTTTGTACCATTCAGTAACATTTTGTACCATTCAGTAACATTTTGTACCGTTAGGCAGTATTTTTTACCATTGGATAGTGTTCCCTAACATCCAGTAACATTTAGAACGATCCAGTGATATTTTATACTCTAGGATAGTATTTTCTAACATCTAGTAACATTTTCTAATGTCATATAGTATTTCCTATCGTCCAGTAACATTTTCTACCGTCAAATAGTATTTCCTATCATCCAGTAACATTTTCTAGAATCGGATAGTATTTTCTAACATCTAGTAACATTTACTACCATAGGATAGTATTTATTAACATCCAGTGACCCTTGCTACCATTGAATAGTATTTTTTAACATCCAGTAACCCTTACTACCATTGGATAGTATTTTATAACATCCAGTAACATTTTCTACAATCTAGTAACATTTGCTGCAATTGGTAAATATACTTCGTACCCTTAAGTTACTTTTTCTATCATGTCGATTTTATTCTCTATCTTCCAGCAACATTTTTTACTGTTGTGTAATGTTTTCTACCATCGAGCAACGTTTTCTACCGTTGAGTAACATTTATTACCGTGAAAAAACTTTTTCTAAAATCTATTAAGTTTTCCTGTACCGTTGAGTCGGATTTTTTAATTTTTTACAACTTTCTACAGTCTAGTAAATTTTTCGACCGTTGAGTAACATTCTACCACGATCGAGTAACTTTTTCTACTATTTAGTAACATTTTTGAATGGTGTGGAACCATTTTATGCTGCTGTACAACTTTCTTTATTGTCAACCAACTTTTACTACCGTCGAGTAACTTTTACTACCGTCGAGTAACTTTTACTACCGTCGAGTAACTTTTTCTACAGTCTAGTGACTTTTTCTACTGACGAGTAACTTTCTCTACATTTGCGTTTTACTGTTGATCAACTTTCTCTACAGTCTAGTAAATTTTTCTACCGTTCAGTAACTTTCTATTACCATCAAGTAACTGTTTCTACTGTTAAGTAACATTTATTACTACCGTGCAACTTTCTTAGTGCAACTTTTTTACGGTCAATCAACACTTACTATCGTTGAGTAACTTTTTCTACTGTCAAATAACTTTTTCTACTGTCAAGTAACTTTTTCTACAGTTAAGTAACTTTTTCTAATGTTAAGTAATTTTTTCAATCGTTGAATCACTATTTTTATTGTTGCTCAATTATTTCTACCGTCGAGTAACATTTTTTTACCATCGAGTAACTTATTCTGCCTTTGAGTATAATTATTATTGTTGCGCAACTGTCTAGAAACTTTTTTACCGTCAAGTAACATTTTTCTGCCGTCGAATAACTGTTTCTACTGTTGAGTAACCTTAGAGTAACATTTTTTACCGTCATTTACACTTTTCTACTGCCTAGAAACATTTTTCTACCATGGAGTAACATTTTTTTACGGTCAAGTAACATTTTTCTAGAGTCTAGAAACATCTTTCGACCTTAAAGTAACATTTTACCGTCAAGTAACATTTTTTACCGTCGAGTAACTTTTTTTCACCGTCGAGTAACATTTTCTACCGTCTAGAAACATTGTTCTACCTTAGAGTAACATTTTTTACCGTTAATTTACACTTTTCTACTGCCTAGAAACATTTTTCTACCATGGAGTAACATTTTTTTACGGTCAAGTATCATTTTTCTACCGCCTAGAAACATCTTTCTACCTTCAAGTAACATTTTACCGTCAGGTAACATTTTTCTACCGCCTAGGAACATCTTTGTACCTTCAAGTAACATTTTACCGTCAAGTAACATTTTTCTACCGTCTAGAAGCATCTTTCTACCTTCGAGTAACATTTTTTACCGTCGAGTAACTTTTTTCTACCGTCGGGTAACATTTTATACCGTCTAGAAACATCGTTCTACCTTAGAGTAACATTTGTTACCATCAAGCTACACTTTTCTACTGCCTAGAAACATTTTTCTACCACGGAGTGACATTTTTTTACGGTCAAGTAACATTTTTTACGGTCAAGTAACATTTTTCTACCGTCTAGAAACATTTTTCTACCGTCTTGAAAGATTTTTCTACCTTCAAGTAACATTTTACCGTCAAGTAACATTTTTCTACCGTCTAGAAGCATCTTTCTACCTTCGAGTAAACTTTTTTTACCGTCGAGTAACTTTTTTCTACCGTCGAGTAACATTTGTCTTCCTTCCAGTCATATTTTTCTACCGTTGATTCATATTTTTTGCAGATGCGCAACTTTTTCTACCATCGAAAAGTTTTTTTTACCACTTGAAAAAATTTTTCACTACCGAATACTTTTTCCCACCAATCAAAATAATTTTCTACAGTGGAATCGTTTCGCCCTTTTATTAATAATATTCACCTAAAATTTAGTGGGAAAAATAAGATTTCCTGGTATTTTCCAATGCCACGGGAATTCAAATTGAAAAATATAAAAACAGGACTTTACACGCATCTCTCGCAGAAAGCTATCAAGTTGTTTTGACTTGGATTCTCGGCACAGGATATTCGAGAATCTTGTCCAATAATACTTGGGTTTACGATTCCCCAGGTCCACATAAAGGTATCGAATTAGAAACAAGACGAGGTTACGTTCATAGTTTCTCTGTCGTCGCAAAATCCGCGCTTGGATTTATGACGCATCTATATGCCTGATTGCACCGAGATTTTCATATTCTGTTTTCTCAGAGACCAAAAAAAATCTTATCAAACAACAACCAAAGTTCAACACGATTTATTAGACTTTCTTATTTAAAAAAAAATTATAACTCTTGGAGCGTCTGCTGCTAATTCTACGAGAAATTACATTTTGCAGTGAATTCTACATTTTTTAATTCTAGATACGCTCCTGTAGGATTTGGCACGGTCCTGCTCAAGTTGTTCGTTAAATACAATTTTATCCCTGGGAAATTCTACGGGAAATAGTTTATTGAAATAATTTTCCCTCTTTTGGAACAAATATTTGGTACGTCCCTGGCGGATGTAGTACAATGCGTCCCTGGGGATGAAACACTATCCGCCCCTGACCTTATTTGTTTCTTTGTGTTAATTTTTATGTCCGCTCGAAACCACGTTTGCAAATTTATTTCCCCCTTTTAGAGAAAATGCTGGGTACGTCCCTGGCGGATATAGCAGGGTACGCTCCTGAATTAATTTGTTTGAGTGTAAAAGAGTGTAAAAGATTCGAGTTGGAAGTAAAAATGTTTTTTTGTATTTTTGTTCTTATGTCCTAGCGAGATTCCACTGAGAATCATATTTAGAAATAATTTTCCCCCTTTTGGAGCAAATGCTAGGTACGTTCCTGGCGCAGGTAGGTGGATACGCCCCTGACCCAAGCAGATGGCAGTTAGTGTTCTGAATACTCGTGGAGACCACGCAAGGTTTAGAACCGCGACTAGCGAAGATAACTTATTTAAAATAAAGTTCCAATAACATTTTTTAACATCGCAATGTTTCGCGAGGATCATCTTTTGGACTGTCGATAAACGACAAATTACTTTATAATAACAAGCTGTCATTATTTATCTCAATTTCCAGTATGAACCCACATTTCATGTTAAATATTACGTCCAAAGTCCCACAAAAAACTCCTTTTTACAGTTTTTGGTGAAACTATATTCATTTATTTAAATTTCATTTTGTTTCAAAATTTATTTATTATTCTTTGTGTTCTTCACTTTTAAAATGTTTATTCTTCATTTTTAATATGTATTTCCTTTTATTTTTTAAAATTTTATTTCCATTTTATTTTCTTATTTGTTTCTTTGAATTTTATTTCCCTTTTCGTTCTTTAAATTTTATTTATGTTTCATTTTTTTTCACTTCCTTTAATATTTATTTCAATTTTCTTTTCTTTTTCTTTATCTAAATTTTGTTTCCATTTTATTTCTTTTTCTGAATTTTATTTCCATTTATTTTCTTATTTATTTCTTTGAATTTTATTTCCCTTGCTTTAAATTTTATTTATGTTTTCTCTTCCTTTAATTTATTTCAATTTTATTTTCTTTATCTAAATTTTGTTTCCATTTTATTTTCTTTTTCTTTCGCTGAATTTTATTTCCATGTTATTTCGTTTTTTTTCTTTCTCTTAATTTTATTTACATTTTATTTTCTTATTTATTTCTTTGAATTTTAGTTTCCTTTTCTTTCTTTAAATTTTATATATATTTACTTTTCTTTCTCGATCTTTAATTTATTTCAATTTTATTTTCTTTCTCTTTATCTAAATTTTATTTCCATTTTCTTTTTTTTCCTAAATTCTATTTCAATTTATTTTTTTATTTATTTCTTTGCTCTCTTCCTTTAATTTATTTCAATTTTATTTTCTTTATCTAAATTTTGTTTCCATTTTATTTTCTTTTTCTTTCGCTGAATTTTATTTCCATGTTATTTTGTTTTTTTCTTTCTCTTAATTTTATTTCCATTTTATTTTCTTATTTATTTCTTTGAATTTTAATTTCTTTTTCTTTCTCTAAATTTTATTTCCATTTTATTTTTTTCTTTCTCTAAATTTTATTTCCATTTTACTTTTTTTATTTTTCTTTAAATTTTATTTCTATTTTCTTTTTTTTTTCCTAAATTTTATTTCAATTTCTAGTTCCGAATTTGTGTTAATTTAATTTTTTACGTCCTTTATTATTTAACACAGTAAACAGTAACGACCAAAGAAAGGTTCGGTCTTCTTTGATTTCTATTAATCAGAATGTAAATCGATTTTTTTGCAGTTCATTTGACTTTCAAGAATAATGTCCTAATGCATTCTTCCTTGAATAATTTAATTTCCTTTCTTATTCTATTCGTGATTATATTATTTATTCAAAATTTTGTTACATAATACAAAATTTAATTTCAAATTTTTCTTAAAAATACGGTTCATGACACAAAATTTTTTCTCTAATAATTATTTATGAGTGGAAAAATTAGATTCTTTGCATGAAGACGAATAAATTGAATAAATAATTATATATTATAATCTAAATAGATTTTACCAAGAACTGTTGGAGTAGTTGAAAATTTTTTAATTATTCCTGCCATTTAAAATCAGATTTCTTGATGTAACTTTTAAAATTGCCCTTTTTTGATGGTAGTTCCTTTGGGAAAAATTTTGTACTTTAAAAAACGAATCAATTGATCTACATAAAGCACTTATTTAACAAGCATTTTATGTAAGTAAGGTCACGATTTCATTATTTTTTACATTATGAAATCCATTTCTTGACAACTTTTAAAATTATCATTTATTAACGATAGTTCCTTTGGGAAAAAATTTTCTAGATTAAAAAATGAATTGAGTAGCCTATTAAAAAAAAATAGATCATCAAAAATGTGTGGAAGCAATGTCAGCATTTCTTTTAAACGTAAAATAATGTTGAAAACTTCAGTCTCATTTTACTTTTTTATATTTCCAGTTCAATTTTTTATATTTTCATTTAATTTTTTATATTTTCATTTAATTTTTTAATTTTTATTATCATGTAATTAATAAAGAGTTAAAAAGAGTAATAAAGAGGCAAAAGATACAGATTTCATAGCTGGATTTAAAAAAATAAAGCTAGATTCTATAGTGCATTTTTCGAATATTTTCAAATTGGATCCAGACCTTTGAAGAAATTTAGGTTCCGCGTGAAATAACTGTTTCTAAGCTCACACGCAACTTTCTTGGGCAGACAGAATCTGTCTCAGGGAGGGGATAGTCGGTCCCGCGTAGAGTCCCGCCCTTCAATCATTTGCCTCAGTCTTCACACAGCGCTAGCACGAATAAGTCCATGACAATGGGATGGACTAGGTCCAAACAATACCGGAAATTTTTTCCATCCCAGTCAATTGTTGATGGACACTGTCGTTTATCGACAAACAACTTCATAATAACAAGCTGTCATTTGTTCAATAACTGCTAAAATAGAATTGAACTGGAACCAAACAATGCCAAGAATTTTTTTTTCCATCCTGGTTGATTGATGCTGTCGATTATCGACAAACAACTTTATAATAACAAGCTGTCATTTGTTTAATTAATTACCAAAAAGAGCACCTTTCCAACCTGAATGCAAAATAATGTTAAAAGTGGAGAAAGCAACAGACATTATGGGCTGTACGTGTCAGCTGGATAGACAATTTTTATCATCCCGACAAGACTTTCTCGACGAGTGGGAAAAGCGTTGATCCCACTGGGAGAGAAAAGTGGAGGAAGCTTTATTTAAAAAGTCACGTAAAGTCCAGACAGAATAGCCTCTGCTGTCCTCGGTGGCGTTGCAGCGTGCTCTCTGCACGGAAAGAAATATTTAGCAATTTTTGCATGATTATACTTTATAGACTTTTTGCACGGGCATTTGCTGACCTATAAATGTAAAAATTTACGC
>WNHD01004608.1:0-14620 GCA_011057455.1 Ganaspis sp. Gsp50 | reverse complement strand
TTTTAAAATGTAAACTTAGTGTTTTCGGGAGCAATTGCCGGACGACAGGTGAGCTCCAATCTTTTGTAAACCATTTTTGTTTAAGGTGGAGTCGTCTCCGCTTAATTATATTTTATTTATGAAAATTAAGTGCTCAAATGTTTAATGCGTTTTGGTTTCTTCGGCCTTGTGGCCGAATATTAGAAAATTGTGACTAATTTGACTTTTAAAATTGAATTGTCTTATAATTAATTCAAATACGTAAAATTGAAATCAGTGTGTTTTTCCTTACTCCGACGCTCTTCAATCTTTTGTGTTAATAAATAGTGAGTTAGTTTGGAAAAACTTTAAAATTAAAATAAAGTCGCTTTTAGTTATTTTCCCATTTTCTAAAAATAAATAACTTGGCGTTCAATAATTGAGTTTAAATTTTTAAAATGAGCTAAGTAATCAGTAATTAATTAAAAATAATGATAAAATAAATCAAATTAGGGCTACAGTACAATATAATAAAGTTATATATAAGTATTATATATAACTATATGTAAACTATATGTGAATAAAGTAATATAATATGATGTACATAATATGATACACATAATATAATCTGTTTATGATATGAAATGTTATAGTACCAAGGTCTAGGTTACCGACGTAACAATAAACATAATCGAAATCATACGAAATACATTTTCAAAGTAGTGTTTCGGTGCCACCGAGAGGAAACTAGTTTTGTGACGGGGTTAATAAAAATGACTTGACAATGTCTGTATCGGGACTATCCTCCTAGGCTGGTCAGGTGTGAGTAAGAGGTCGGTTGGAGGGAACTGGGCAAGGAAGGGGATGAGATTCAGTGGAAGAGATGGAGGGTTCGTTACTATACAAGGATGGTCTCGGACCTCTCATGCTTCCTAAATATATTGTCGCTATAACATGCCGCTGGGCAGGATAGTGGACGAAGAGAAGTCAGGGGAAAGGGTTAGAACGCGTTAAGAGGTGGCGGTCGAGAGGACCCCGAGTGCAGGAGCAAGCGAAAACACTGTATCGTCTCCACACCATTCCCCTCGTGTACAGGCGCAATGGCTGTATGGCACACGATCCTTGCTATGAATGTGTAGCTCTTGTTTTCTCGTACAAGAACAAGGGAGTGGTCTCTGGGAGATAGAACTGCTAGGACAGCATCTCCCGAGCCCAACATCACTACATAAAGATGAAAATTCTCACCTATACAAAAGATGTCTGTATCCCGAAGCGATAATCCATAGTGATCATAGATTTATGTTCGGTTGAAGCGAACCACAAGAAATTAAGAGCAATTAACTGGCAGATTGTACACATATATAGTGATAATCATAATTAAAGAACAATCTGATTTAGAAAATTATGTTATTGACAAAACAATATGAAGATATTGATTTGTAATTAAAGAATTCGTTTGTTTCGTAAATCCTTTTACTGAAATGTACTGCGAATGTGAATAGTGTTAAATTTTGGAGTAATAGCAGAAAATGGCCAGAGTTGATAACTGTGTGCCTATTCCGAGTTCTGTCGGGTAAAGGGATATCGTTTGTTGGATCATAACGTAAATATGAAGGGCTCGTGCACTGTGCGTCGCTACGAGATAGGGAGACAATCAATAAGAGAATTTGAGATGCTTGCTTTATATTCTAATTAAGTGGACCTCAGGTAATAAAATCAGATGCTTTCGAATATAAATTAGATGCGGTTTTAGGAAAGAGCAAAAGCTAAAAGACATTTTGTAATAAATTGGCCTCATCAATAATAATAATTTGTAATAAGCCTCATCAAAACATATAGTGCAGGATGATTACCCTTATTTCTCTAAGTCACGCTAAGTAGTAGAATTTTAGTTATAAAGATAAGGAAACAGCAATTAATTTATTAGGAGTCGAAGAGATAACAGTTTATGTCGTAAACGAAGATGTGAACCCTATTGCATTTTTGAGAAAGCTAAAAGCATTTGGCAATTAAAGCCCAATAAAATGTCTCACTTAACAAACATTCATAAGATGAACCCCTTTTACTAATGGAAAAAGTGGAAAGAATGGTAATTTGTACGGCTCAAATGAGTTTATAGCCCAGCTAAGCCCCTTTGGGGTAACAATTTTTGAGGCGAGGTTCCAGTGTTTCCACCTGTTCGTGGAACCTCTGGTCTTGCCCTCAACTCATTGTCTCCCTTCTTCCTGAAGTCCCAGAAGTTAACCTCCATCAGATGCTCCAGACACTGCTCCTTAGTTCACTCACTTTTCTCCATCAGATTGATTGTTAGATCCAGATTCGCTTGGGCCAGAATCCATTTCCATGGATTCGCGACGTTCGCGTCTCTTTTTCCTTTTCTGGGACTATCTCTATTATTATGGGACTATTTGTATTGGGAATTATTTGTATAATTTCCCAAACAGGTTCCCTACATCTCCTACCTCGCTCTTTTCAGGTCCACTTTCGTGTCCCTTCGAAGATTGAAGTCCTTCAACAGTGTTGGACTTACGATCCCCCTGATGGGGCTCTGCTCCAACATCTGCAATTTTTAAATTTTTAGTCGGATCTATACAAATCCGAGTAATGGGGAACTAAAACGTCAATCCTCATCCAGCCCCACTGAAAAATAATGCTAACTTCACTGAGATTTTGCCTCGACCTGAGCGCTTCCGTTTAAGACACCTCCTGCCATATTCCTCAATGACAATATGGATTTGGTTTCCCTAAAGCCATTCTTCCATCAACACGATGGATCTTGCATTGGGAGTCAATCCTTTCTGATCCTAGTAGTCATTTGATATCGCTGTCAATCTAAGTCCACATAATTAAGCATTCTTCCGCGGATGTCATACCACCAAAGAGGGACATCAACGCTGGTCGAAATATACTGAACATCGCTCTCGTTTTGGAAGGTCTCATAGATCGCTCGATTCTGCAGATACCAGACAATTTTCGAGCTCTCTGCTTTAACGAAAGTGTAGGTTAAGAAAATAAAATTTCAGACATTTTTTTTAAATAAACATATAAATAATTGTTTTTCTTGTCTTCTTACAGATTCCAGCATGCAAGGAGATATCCTTTAAGCCTTGAGTCATTAATTCTGAAGGCCATTCCATGAATACACTCATGAAGGTATGAGTATAATGAAGATATAATGAGTGATATAATGAAGGTATACATATAAATTAAACATGTGAATCTCGAACTGAATTTAGCTCTAATATGAAACATTTTTTACAGATAGGTTCGTTGCTGAGTATTTCTGGCTGGGGTTCGCCAATTCTCGTTTCTTCTCGCCTAGTGACGATGCGGTAAAAATGTGTCGTTAATTGCAGAGACGACACCTCTCTGCCGTTTTCCACTCTTTTTCCTAACTCTATTCTTCCCCCGCCAACCTCTGTTGCTTCGCGAGCACAGAAAGCTCAGTTCCCCTACTGGGATCGAACCCCTTTCCCTAGACCTCGAGCGACGTCATCTCTGCAGCACCACCGTACAGGGAAAACCATCGCAACCAATACCTACCTGCACCCTTTCCACCTCTACAACACGTTATGGCGCCGCGTGTTAAGGAAACTAATGTTTATTTGAAAAACTAATTGAACGGGACTCTCTCGCGTCTACAGCCAGCAATTAAACGAGATTACTGCCGCAGTAGCGAGAGTGTGCGAGTGCCCGCGAGAGCTCCCTAGGGGGGATTAGATAGCACAGTAAGATATAACACGATAGTACGCGTAATGCTTAACTACAATATGCCATGGAGGCAGTGGACCTCTCAAGCGCAGCTAATAATTAATTGTTAACTCGATACGAATATGTGCGTTTACTATGTACCTTGTTATATACAGTCTCACTAAGATTCCAACCAATTTCACACAAAGAAAATGTACTGCAACGGTTAATAAAACTCTACGATTTTCAATTTTTTACTTAAAATAGTAAAAGTGCAGTTTTCATGTAAATCTCACTATTAAAGTTAGATCTTTTAATACTCCAACCACATTTTTGGATATATTAGTTGTCACATCCTTGTGACTTCTGTATGGATTTGAAAATATAAACATAGCTCTTAAATAATAAAGATAAATAAATAATAATAATAAATAATAATAATAATAATAATAATAATAATAATAATAATAATAATAATAATAATAATAAAGATTAGATTTATTTAGAAGAGATAAAGAATCTCTTTTCCATACCATTTGTTAAAAGATAAAAACGAACTTAATTCATTGTGTAGAAAATATTGTTTAAAGATGAAATTTCTTCTTTGCTAGTAGATAAATATTCAATGAAACTTATTTTTTAACGTCCGAGTAATTTCATAACTTTTGTTTAATTTCCTGTTGCACATTCTCCAGACAATAAAAATAATAAACTCCTCTCAATTTTTTTAAAAAAATCAATTTATTCGTCGACGTTTCACAACACATGTATGTTGCCTTATCAGGAACAAGTTTCTATAAACATCCTTTTCAAGACCACAAAAATGTATATTTTTATAACTTAAATAACTACTATAGTAAGAAAGTGTCACAAAAAAGCACGAAGATAAATTATGTTTAAACCGATTTGTAAGTTTTTACCAAAAAAAATTTTTTATATTTCTGTATATTTAACATACTACATAACCTACAAATTTTAAAATAATTCAATTTATCAAATTGTATTTTTAACAAATATTTATATCAAAATTTTGATATGTTTTGATATATTTTTTATGATATTGTTTATAGAAAATCGTTCCTGATGGGGCAACATACATGTGTTGCGAAACGTCGACGAATAAATTGATTTTTTAAAATATATTGAGAGGAGTTTATTATTATTATTGTCTAGAGAATGTGCAACAGGAAATTGGACAAAAATTGTAAAAAGGAACGTTTAAGAAAAGAGATTTGACATAAAGAGAGATCATAATTTGATTATCAGGAATAATTACATTGTCAATTGTATTTTTAACCGTCCAGGAATTATTAACATAAGAATTAGGTTTCGTTAAGGATTTTGGAAAAAGTAAAGTAATTTTAAGATCAATTGGACAATGCTTTAGTCCCTGATGAGGGGAACAGTTAGTTCTCGAAACTTTAAACGAAATCTTAAATAAATGAAATCCAGTAGTCCGAAAGTCTCGTTTTCTTCATTAGTATAATTTATCCTCGGACGTTAAAAATTTATACTTTAAATAAATAATATAATAAATGAATAAATAATATGACAATAAATAATATGACAATAAATAATATGACAATAAATAATATGACAATAAATAATATAACAATAAATAATATGACAATAAATAATAAACTTGCAACTTTAATTTTATAAAAAATGTCCCACTCATTAAAATTCTTGATCCTGACAAACTTTAGCAATAGTTTCTAGTTTTATTCTATTATGGTGAATATCTGGCCGTTTTAGTGAAACATACATAACAGTTCATTGAAAATCGAGTTTAGTTTTGGACAAATAAACAATTGCTCACTTAGAATAGTGTGTCTCTAGAGGTAATTTCGAGAGTTGAATTCATCGGTAATTTTCATTTCATAGATTAGTAGAGGTAGGAGTGTGATCTACTTTTACCGGACAAAACGCACATCGTTCGACTGGGTGTTATGTGATGGGGATTATTCACTAATATGATTTACGACACATTACAACCCTGCAGAGGAGACTCACAATGCGCACATAATGTGAAGGATAATTTATTAATTTTACTAATGGCTCCTGCCCATTATTATTGATTTTGGACCACACCTCGTTTGGACGCGTTCGCTGATTTATTCTGGTCGTTATCGGCTATACTCCAGTATCAACGTCCACCAAGTTCCACTCTGTTTTTCTCAAATTTCACCGATAAACTTGCCCATTTGAGCATTTAGTTTCTCTTTTACCAACAGAATATTATTTATTGAATGATTTAAAGTAATTGCATAAAACTGAATCAAGATTTATTGGTTTAATAATTTGAGAATTAAATGTTAATCACATAATCGAATCATAGTTAGCAAAATTTAAATGTTGATAATAAATCCAGTTTCAGTTTACACGTTTCGTTGCTAAAGTTGGAAAAAAAGGTAAAGGTATTCTTATAATTCTTATATATTCTTACGATTTGAAGGGAGAACGTCAGCATTATCGAGGGAATTCCAACAAATTCTCGGGAGGTAAAAGGAATGTGTGACCAGGGTGAAATGGTTCATCCAGAAGATGGGTTGTTACGATAAAAAGGTCTCATAAAGTAGAATGAAGCTTAAAGACGCTAGCCTATTTCTAAACGATAGAGGGCTTGAAATCGTTATGATGATTGCAAAGGAGGGTTTGTCCATCGATTCTTTATTGGAACATCAATGGTTTCGTATCCGATAGAGAAAACATTACATTCTGTGACTTTTTGGAATAATTACGAAATTGCGAAGCTAAAAATTGAAGATCAATGCTATTAGGAGCCAAAAGAATTAAAAACAAATCGATGCATTGTTAAAGAATTAGAGTTCTGGTTTGAGGGATTCGAAATGCAGGTGGAAATGCATGTTCTCGAGAGCATCGACATTACATTCCACATTAACCAAATTATGATTTAAGGTTTCGTATTGTCGTTGCACCGATTGTTCACATCGAAATAGTCCTCATTGAAAGTCCCATATAAATTATAATATGGCGAGCAATTACGTTGATGCGAATAGCAGTGCCAGCGAGTATCGTCGATCGAATGAACGGCTGTAGAGGACCTTCGTTAATTTATTATTCACAGCACTAATACCGCTGCATCTTGCTGCGTTTTGTCCCGTTCTACAATTCTGACTAGAAGCTGTTCGTATATACTTTAGGGTCGTAAAATATCCACCGCGCCATTTGTCCTCGAAATACTAGGTCGAGCGTCTCTTACAGAGAACTATACTGCCGGATTGTCCTTTGTTAGTACAAGTTACATGATAAAGCCGAAACGTAATTGAGCAACATCACGTTTTGCATAATTAGTTCATTGCATTACACTCTAATTCCTCATTATACACGTTTCTGTTAATACTATAGCTTATGGACATCTTTTTATAAAACTAATTACTTTCTTTGTTCGTAGTCAGTAAATGTTTAAATATCTTAAAAAACAGCAATCACTTATTTTATCGTCATCTTGGAAGTGCTTTCACTTGCTACTTGATGTGATCTTTGCATTCTTCGAATAGATTCGTAACTTTTAATTTAATTTAGATTATAATACAAAATGACACATGTTACGGTTTAGGATATTAATAAGAGAATTCGAGATGCTTTATATTCTAATTAAGTGGATCTCAGGTAATAAAATCGCATGCTTTCTAATTTAAATTAGATGCGATTTTAGGAAACAACAAAAGCTAAAAACCATTTTGTGATAGGACCTCATCCAAAAATAAAGTGCAAGATTATTTTCCTTATTTCTCTAAGTCACGCTAACTGGTAGAATTTTAATTATAAAGAGCGGGAATTAAACGCTTAATTTATTAGGGTTCGAAAAGATAACAATTTACATCATAAACGAAAAAGTTTATTCTATTACTACAATATTACTACAACATCAATCACAAAAGGAAATAATTATAAAATTAAGAAGCTCAAATCTACTCATAAATTACAAAATATTAATTTTGAAATATTTCAGCAGTCTTAAACTCAGTCTCAAACCATCTGCGAATTATTTTTTTAAAATATTTTTTATACGTATCCAAGTTTTTGAGGTTACTCGGAAATTTATTAAAAACCTTTGTTGTCACAAATAAACAGCTTTTCTCTTTTATATTTTTAATTCAATTTCCAAGAGGAAGACTTATATCTTGTAACACTAAATTTTCATATTTTTCCCTAAGAACACTACAATGATAAACCACAGAATTAAACAAGAAAACATAAATTTAATAAATCAACATGTTTATCCCACTTCAAATGCTGATCCACAATTATACCCAAATACTCAAAGCATCTAAGAATCTAAGATTCGAATTAAATGTAAAATATAGATTCCTTATTTCATGAGGGATCGAATAAAACCAACATTTTTATACGATAATTTTGCAAGTTTTCTCGGATATTATATTTTATGCCTCCCTTTAGCAAAGTTGAAGAAATCACCGTAAAGACATGAACATTTTGGGTTCGGTCAGCAATAATGTAAGAGAAAGAGTAACAGTAAAAGTGATAGGGGAGCGTTATAAAAGTGATATATGATGATGCGTCTAGCAATCGCAACAGAAGACGTCCCCAATAATCTCTCGTCAATTTTAACGTCGGGGACGTTTATCGCCCAATGACAAACTCGATTGCCTAGAAGCAATTTCCCCTCGGTGTAGTTTGAACGCGAACGCATCTTACCATATAGTCTGGGTAACATGGCGGCGGGCGGAAATCCCAGGTGATGAACGACTTCGACCTCGACGTCACCACCTTTTCGATGCTCAGCCACACTGGCCAATTCAATCGCGCAATGTCTCCACAAAGAAAAAATACCACCACTTTATTTTCAAGATCTACTTTAGCAATCGCATCTCTTGCACTCAACAATGTTCCTTCATTCTCGTCGATAAACTGCAAGATCAAGTTTCAATGAACGGTAAGATCAAGATTTAAATTCTGGTCAAAATTCAGAGCCTCTTTTGACTGTGAGAAAGGTAGCAACAGATACTGTCTGAAAATAGAACCTTGCATATGTAAGAACATAATGCTGCAATGAAATTGAGTACGTTCTTTGATGAAATTCAAATTATTGTTTATACTTCCTCTTCCAAAGTCCAAAGAATTAAAATGTTTGTAACGAATTTTTTTTATTTCATATTGTTTATATAAAATGGAAACATGTGTTTAATGTAAAAACAATGATCCAATGAAGGATTATGTTTTTTCGTAACTATATTCTTATGAGAATGATTTAATATTTCATAATAATAATTAAAACTTTCAACAATAACGGGAGTTACAAACGTTACAATTAATTAGGTATAAATACTAATTAATACGTTACAAAATTAAATCAAAAGATTGTATGAAAACAGCTTCAAAAGTCGACCTTGTTTTCCAAATGAAACAACTAAATTGCAATCAGTTTGTCAATAAATTAAAACAGGAAATAAAGATCAGAAACTTTCTCATCAAACAAATTTGCAATACCTTGTCCTAAAATCCTACTTGACCATCAAAGAACGTAACCTCAAATACTGGGGTTTTTACCTCAATTAATTGCAATCTTCTCGTGACTTTCGATCTAACGTTAGCGCGTAAAGTTGGGCGTTGAGTAAAATAAAGTTGAGTCAGATTGAGTCTGGTTAAGTCCAATTTTCTCTGTTGAATACACTCTTACGTAAACTCGCGTATTTTCAATTGTGAAATTTTTTATCTAAAGTTGTTAATCTTGAATATTTGCATTTGATATTATTTCACAATTAATTAAAGTAACTAAATAATATTTGTTATCTAATGATTTCTTGAACCGCTCAGATGTTGTAATATTGTAATGTCATTTTATATTCGTCTTAGAATTCGGCATTATTACATCCAGTCCATTAAACCGATTTATGAACCAAATAACAAAAATTGTTAATTTCGCGTGTGATTCTGAATCTAAAACATCGAATGGACAATTTCCACAAGTTTGGTGGAAAACTAAAAATGAAATAACATTTAGTCGAGAGCAAAATTTTTTATTCTCTTTCGTTAGAGTGTTAAAATTAAATCACAAACAAAAATATTTCGCCCAGTAGTAAAATTTGTTATTCTCTTGCAGTAGAGTAAGCAGAGTCCATTTCCAATTCCATTCATAATTAGATATTTTCTTTATCGAAAGAAAGTCAATCTACTAACAGCAGAGGGACAAAATTTAACATTAAAGATAGAAAAAATGTTGATTTTACAAATACGACGAGTCGACTTTTCGTGACTTCTTTCTGAAAAGGAGGAAAGTATCAGGTCAAATTCCCAGGATTCTGCAGTGCTGCTTCGTAATTAACGAAAGTAGAGGGAAAAAGGTAGTTAGAGGGTAGGGGCAAGGGGAACTGTGTAGAAGGGTAGTCATAAAAGTTTATGCTCTCCATATGTTGTAATATAGTCGGTGGTAGGGCACGGAGGATCGGTAAAATATGCGGGCAATAAGTATGGATTGTTATTAACACGGGGCGCGCGGTGTCCGCCGCGTTTCTGAATCCATTACCTCGGCATGTTGGCTGAATTACCGGCCGATATATCCGCTCTAGTGTGTACATCGCTGCACCGAGAGAGAGGCATATGGACAAAGGGGGTGGGAGAAAGATACACTGGAAGAGGGGGGTGGTAAAGAGCGTAGCTATGAATGGATTAGCAGGTACGGCGCACTGCGACTGAAATTACGATCGGATTCACGCCGCATGTACATGTATGTGCTGGTTTGGCTTATACGTTTTCGAGAGGAAATCATAGCTAGGGAAAAAAGCTTAAAGCGTTTTTATTTCCGCTCATGAAGTATCTTCTAACTTTGGCTCCCTCTCCTACATTTACACTCTCTGAAAGTGAAACACTGCATTTTTTACTGATCCAATTAGGAAATTTTATTCATTCTTTTCGTAATTTTTTTCTTTACGACTGTTTATAATTTAATACACGTTTTTATTATATGTTATATTTAAACACACGCAGTAAGAAATAATTAAAGCCAGATAGTAGAAAAAGTAAACATAGTCAGACTAACGCAGTAAGAAAGAATTAAGGCCAGACAGTAAAGAAAGCAAACATGGTCAGACTAACGGAGGAAGAAAGAATTAAAGCTAGACAGTAGAAAAGGCAAACATAGTCAAACTAACGGAGGAAGAAAGAATTAATGCTAGACAGTAGAAAAAGCAAACAGAGTCAGACTAACGCAGCAAGAAGGAATTAAAGACAGACAGTAGAAAAAAAGCAAACAGAGTCAGACTAACGCAGCAAGAAAGAATTAAAGCCAGACAGGAGAGAAAGCAAACAGTCAGACTAACGCAGCAAGAAAGAATTAAAGCTAGACAGTAGAAAAGGCAAACATAGTCAAACTAACGGAGGAAGAAAGAATTAATGCCGGACAGTAGAGAAAGCAAAAATAGTTAGACTAACGGAGGAAGAAAGAATTAATGTCAGACAGTGCAAAAAGCAAACATAGCCAGACTAACGGAGGAAGAAAGAATTAAAGACAAACAGTAGAGAAAGCAAAAATAGTCAGACAAACGGAGGAAGAAAGAATTAATGACAGACAGTAGAAAAAAGCAAACAGAGTCAGACTAACGCAGCAAGAAAGAATTAAAGCCAGACAGGAGAGAAAGCAAACAGTCAGACTAACGCAGCAAGAAAGAATTAAAGCCAGACAGTAGAGAAAGCAAACAGTCAGACTAACGCAGTAAGAAAGAATTAAAGCTAAACAGTAGAAAAGGCAAACATAGTCAAACTAACGGAGGAAGAAAGAATTAATGCCAGACAGTAGAGAAAGCAAAAATAGTCAGACTAACGGAGGAAGAAAGAATTAATGTCAGACAGTAGAAAAAGCAAACATAGCCAGACTAACGCAGTAAGAAAGAATTTAAGCAAGACAGTAGAGAACGCAAAAACAGTCAGACTAACGCAGCAAGAGGGAATTAAAGACAGACAGTAGAAAAAGCAAACAGAGTCAGACTAACGCAGTAAGAAAGCATTAAAGCCAGATAGTAGAGAAAGCAAACAGTCAGACTAACGCAGTAAGAAAGAATTAAAGTCAGACAGTAGAAAAAGCAAACAGTCAAACTAACGGAAGAAGAAAGATTTAATGCCAGACAGTAGAGAAAGCAAAGATAGTCAGACTAACGCAGGAAGAAAGAATTAAAGTCAGACAGTAGAGAAAACCAAGAGAGTCAGATCAATGCAGTAAAATATTAAAAATAAGGTAATAGAAGGATAAAGCTAATGCTTCATTTGGTCTGACGATTTTTGCTTTATCTACTGTTTTATTTTAAATTTGCATTGCTGAGTTGGTCTGACTATACTTACTTTGTCTACTGTCTGGTTTTAAATTTTTTAACTTCTTAATTTTGCCCTACTGCGTTTGTCTGACTATACTTGCTTCTTCTACTTGCTTTTTATTTTAAATATCTTTTGCTGCGTTCGCCTGACTATGCTTGAGTTTTTTACTGACTAGTTTTAAATCTTTCTTACTGTATATACATTCAAACCAAACTATCGATAAATCGGTAGTAATCACAATCAGTGATGACTTTCCTGAGTTCTTCTTCACTGTAGCTGGAAAAAACCAGATTAATACGAGTATATGTTATTAAAGTCGGCTACGGACTGCTGAAGATGTTTGGAATATTCACTTGAAATCTCAAGTTCTTGTAATCATGAGAAAAATCAAAAGTTAATCCAAGACGTCTAGCTGTGAATTAAAAGCTTGTGGTAAAATTTATGCAACCCGCATCATTTTTCAGTGAGTTTTCTTGTAAATAAAGTTTATTGAAATAAACAAAGAGGAAAGTATGACAAATTTTTTCTACATTTAGAAGAAGAAATAATAAGCTGATTTATAAATTCATGTTGACGAAATTTTTGCTGCTGGATCTGTTGACAATTAGAAATCTCTGTGGAAGCAATGGAGAATGGTTTTGAGGATTACCCTAGAGAATAGATTCTGTTCAGGAGGTTCGAACTCTTAAAATGGTAAGATAAATAATCGAGGTTCAGCGAATACGACAGAAGACTGATGAGAATGGTGTGGCACTAACTAGACGCAATCAAGCGAGAAGCCCTGAGTGTTGCGGCCTCACCAAAGGATAGAGAGGAATGAAGACTAAGAGCATGTCGCTACCGAGGCTAACCAGAACTAATGCTACCGTCGGATCAATCTACCTGGATCCGAATTTCAATCCTTGGCTTTTCCATTCTCACTACCGGATAAAAGTTGGACTATCATTTCAGCTTTCTTCACCCTTCTCTAATAATACGAAATGATTCTTCTTTAACAAAATGAAATTATTATTTTTCAATAAAACGGAATGATCTTTTAATAAAACAAAATGATTTTCCTTTAACAAAACCACAGGAGTTTCCTTTAACAAAACGAAATGATTTTCTTTCTATATGCAGCTTCGAAAATCTGTAAATATTAGTCTACAGAAACTAGAAAAAGGACATTAAGAAAAGGTACAACTTAGGTACCAAAAGCAATAAGTAAAGGTTCTAGGACTTATCAGTCTTTGTCTGACTTGAGGCGCGTTCGGTTAGAAACTATTTGTCTCCCTTATTTTGTGTACCAATGTTACTCTTTTCTCAAGCGCTTTAATAATGAATAAATAAATTCTGTGTAATTAACTGTTTCCTTTTATTTATAATTACCTTTTATATAAATTATCTTCTATACGGACAATTATTTCAACAAAGACTTTGAATACACTTACAAGTGATAGTTAAGTCCACTTGGAAGTTAAGATTTCTTCTTAAATTTTTTATAAACTTACAAAGTACTAATCATAGTATTTTCCTTTTGCGAATTCCGTATTCAATCCCTAAGAGAGGAGGAAAGTGCAAAATGACTGACGGTGAGATGCTGAAATTAAGAATGCGCAATTGTATTTATGATGGGTTTAAAATGAGCTTTTCTCCGAGCGAGAGAGGTGGGAGAAAGA
This sequence comes from Ganaspis sp. Gsp50, assembly GCA_011057455.1. Taxonomy (NCBI): domain Eukaryota; kingdom Metazoa; phylum Arthropoda; class Insecta; order Hymenoptera; family Figitidae; genus Ganaspis; species Ganaspis sp. Gsp50. The sequence continues at coordinate 1,022 of WNHD01004608.1, read as the reverse complement.
TTTGTCTGCACCATGTTAATGATTGCATTAAAGTAAACGAGCAAAGGACGTTGGCAGAGAAGGGTGTGAGGGTGACGAAGGGGATAGCAAGCATGAGAGACGTTCGACCTGAGCCAACCAGCAATCATCATTAATTCACTATTCCAGACAAATGACAGGGTATTCGCGCTGCTGTGGATAAAGGGGCTTGGATTTGCTCCCAGAAGAATAGTATTAATTTTTCCTTACCAACGAGGCATACGCGTTTGGTTAGCTGACCTTTTCGTCTTTTGCCCTTTTTCAACAAATGCTTCTAACTGATTTTTATTTATTATATCCAAGAATACAAATTAAAAAAACAAAAATCCGAATGGTTATTATGAATAAAATCTATTTATCACTATATTATTATGGAAGAATTAAACTTTTCTATTAATCAATTGTATTGATAATTTTCTGTCATTGCTGCTCTGACGTTTGCGATTAATATTAATTCTTGAATTCTGAGTTTTTCTACTTTCATTTAATCTATTTTCATTTTAATCTATTTTCATGGAAATAGGAATAGTATACTTGTAACCATAATTTTCCAACTACTCCTGTTACTCACACATACTCTTTACATAACGATAACCGATGGACGGAAGTCAAATAGTGTCAGAAGAAACTCACGAAGGTATAGAAAAATTGTCAAATTGGACATTTGATATTTGTACCAGAATGGTCTTACATTAAACCATTAAGGAACCAATTGTAACGATTTTACGAAATTATATATAATTCAATACGATCTGTACAAACCAGAAAAACGTCAAAATTAATTATTAAATAAAAAAAGATAGGTAAACCAATAGGATAGATGAATATCATAAAAAAGTAAACACAAGGTGAAGGAGCATGAACCGATATATTAAAATCAATCAATTGAAAATACAATATATTATAAAATTCGGGTCACCATGAGATTAATATCGATTGCTCAAAAATAAATATAAACGGTAACAAAATATTCAAATGTAAAATTATGTATCACACAAGTAAAT
>WNHD01004607.1:0-11038 GCA_011057455.1 Ganaspis sp. Gsp50 | reverse complement strand
GTTGCCATCCCTGGTTGCCATTGAATGTTAGCCATGGAGCAATATTAAAATGTAGAAGGGCAACCGTTAGTTAGGAATTGTCTAGTAACAAAATGTTAAAGCATACCTTGCCAGGAGTGTACAGTCGCGGCCTTATATGCCTTTACATTTTGTCACTAGAAAATTTCTACTCAGCGAGTTTCCTTCTATGTCGTTTTACTTCATGCCTCAATATTTCATATGGATATAGAATAAAACTACATAGAAAGAAACTCGGTGAGTAGAAATTTTCTAGTGCCAAATGTAAAGGCATATAAGGCTGCGACTGTACAGTCGGAGACAATAATGCCTTCCAAAAGATTACTAGACAAATTCCTACTCTGCGCGTTGCTTTCTATATTGCTTTATTTTATGCCTTAATATTTCTGACATAGGCATAGAATGAAACAACATAGAAGACAACACGCAAAGTAGGAATTTGTACAGTAACCTTTAGGAAGGCATTATTGTCCCCGACTGTACATACACATTTAGAATAATTTCCCTTAAGGAGCCAGGTATTGAATCCTTGATAAAATAACAAGGGGCATTTTGTTGATTAAGTAGACATAGAAATTAGTGGATTTATCAAATTTTAAAAGTTATTAGGATATTTACTAACCGAAAAAGTCAGTAACCATTCATTTTAATAAAAAAAATCAAATAAATAATCGATGTCTGACGAAATCGACGTCTGATACTGACGAAATTGACGTCTGACGAATGACGCACGAAGCATGGACGCATCTTAATATATTATATATATAATGAAAATGTATACATATAAAATCTAAAGAAAAATTTTTATTTTACAAATATACGATGAAAGTTTGGTCTTATTATATATTTGATACATATATTTTGTTTATAATATTCATAATTATGATGAAACATTAATGCGTTATAAGAGTACAGAAGTGTCTGATTACGATATTATAAAATTTATTTATATTATATAGGTTCTATAGGGAGAAATTTTAATTTTCAGTAGTGGCCTTGAAAGTGACGAAAAGTTTTAAAATTTTTCATCAATTTTTAAATTGTTTTAAATTAATGTTATGTAAATGAATTTCGATAAAACTCCAATGTTTTTAAATACATATTAGAGAAGTCGTACACTATAAAAAATATTTGTAGTTTTAATATATACATTTGTATAATACTATAAATTTACAATAATTTGATATGAATTAAGTAAGTGAAAGATGTGGACAGAAGAAAGATTGTAGGAGATTGTAGAAGATAACGGAAGATAGATGAAAAGTGATAGGCGTGAGTTTTGATTTAGTTGCGGGGATAGAAAAGGTAAGATATGGATAGAGGGGAAGAAGAGATTGTAGGAGATAAAGAAAGAGAGATAAAAAGTAAGAGACGTATGTAAGTTGTGATTCAGTTGGGGATAGAAAGGGAAAGACGTTGATAGAATAATAGAATGGGATTGAAAAAAGGATATTAAAAAGTATTAAAGCGGAAGTGTTGATTGAATGGGAATGATAATATATATGAAAGATTATAATAGGGGATAAGATTTCTATATCCCTATTTCTAAATCGGATATTAAAAGTTATAGTAAGGGATAGGATTTCTATCACTTTACTTCCAGCAGGGTTGAAAACCTAACCTCAAACCTATGTTGGACAATTTTCGTCAATAAAGATCGCCAATTATTATTTGTAACAGTATTGTCAAATAAAAGGCTTTTACATTAAATTATAATATTTCAGCCTTTACTTAAAACTTTGGTGATAAACATTTTATTAAGGAAAATTGAAATTAATACACATTTCTAAATTATTTTGTCTTTATTTGGAACAATGTATATTTATTATACAATAAAATTAAAAATTAATATTGATATTTATACAAAGTTCTAAAATAGTTCTTAAAAATGTTACAAAAATATTTGTAAAACGTTTTGAAGATTTCTTATAAATTAAACGTAATGTATCTGATATTTTAGTGAAAACTATTAAATTTGTATTTGTTATACATACAATTTTTCAGATTTCTTAAAAATAATATGAGAATCTAATAATAAGAGTACTAAATTTATGAATTAAAAAATGGTCACCCCTTGCAAGATTCGAACACGCGACTCTCAACTTGACAGTCCAACGCTCTAGCCACAACACTACGCAACCTCACTTGATTAAGAAATATTAGATCGCTACTGTTTTAAATTACATGAACATTAAAATCTATACAATGGTCTTAAAAATAAAAAATTTGTAATATCCTCTCAACAAATTAAAAATTTGTTCAAAATTACATGTTAAAAATATTTTCATTATGGGGATCAAACACTTTTTTTTTGAAAATTAAACACTTGCTTCCTAGTTTAGACTTGAAAATTTTTTTCTGTATTTGAATCAAAAAAACTTCCACTAGAATAAAAATGAAGTGTTCTTTTAAATCTTCGTTTTAAAAACTTATTTATCTAAGTGAATTTTAATTTATAAATTATTTTTCGATGTCCAGAAAATGTTAATTGTCTTTATAAGATTTTTTTTAATTTATTATTTAACATTTTGTGTTTTTTCTTCAAACTTAGTGAACAATTGCAATTTTTATCGAATTTTAATAAACATGAGCTAATTTTGTTTTCTGAAAGATTCTCTAGAGTTTATTTATTCGTTTTTGTAAAATTTCACTTTGTTCGAAAGTTATTTAAAATATAAAATTTTTATTATTTATATTTTTTAAACAAAATATAATGTTACAAAATCGAACAAATAGAACTCTAGAGAATCTTTCAAATAACAAAATTAGCTCATGTTTATTGAAATTCGATAAAAATTGCAATCGTTCAATGAGTTTGAAAAAAACGAAAAATGTTAAATAATTATTATTTTGCAATAAATTTGGGCTCAAACGTATTATTTCTAAAAATTGTTATGTGATCCATAACCAAAAATTTGTCCGACGAATTACTCTTAAGGACATTGAAGGGAGAGAAGTGGAGGTGGTTAATAGTGGTTGTCAAACATTTTCCCCTCTTTTCCTAAAAATTTTGACTTACAATTGTTTTAGAAAAATACAGCCACTTTTTCGAAAAAAGAACTCTCTACAGTAGAACTATAAGAAATAAGGATTATGGGGAATATTTATTTTTAGGCTTTTGATGATTCCACGAACAAGGAAACGCATTCCAGTATTGAAAATATCATAAATTTTGACGCGGAATGAGGCGCCTATACATGCGCAGGGTAGGGAAACTTGAAGTTTCGTTTCAAACAATAAACAACGAGCCTCAATGACGTCTGACGCTTATTTTTTAAGGTCCGCGTTAAAATTTATGACAGTTTCAATACTGAAATACGTTTCCTCGTTCGTGGAATCATCAAAAACCGAAAAGTAAATATTCCCCATAATCCTTATTTCTTATAGTTCTACTGTAGAGAGTCCTTTTTTCGAAAAAGTGCCTGTATTTTTCTAAAAAAATTGTCAAAGTAAAACATGATGCATGGAATCATGGTTTCGAAAGTTCAAACAACTTATGCGACGTTTTTGTCCATTGTCCGAGAAACGTTCTCAGAAATACGTCTTTGGGATGTATTTCAAACAAGTGTACCCACTGAAGCAAATATAAAATACGATTTTTTAAAAAAGTTCAAAGGGCGAAAAAGCCTTTTACGAAAATAACTGCAAAATAAAGTTCAAAGATAACACAAATTAAAGATAGTATAAGACAAAGAATTGCAATACAACGCCAAAATATTTTACACCCAGTGGAGACTTGGAAGTCCAATGAGACCAAAAGATCACCTTTTCGATCTGGATCATTAGGAAACGGTAATCCGTGTCCTTGAAACTTCTTGACTATTCCCGGTTTCATTTTGTATTCTTTAGGTTTAAGATAAATAATCTCGTTTTTCAAATTTGGAATTTTAAGTATTGGTTCAAATACAGTTTCTCTGGAGGTCACTTTCTTGGTAAATATGATATTGCTTCCATCTCTCTGGAACAAAGGATGTGGCTTATCTCTGATGATAAATACAATATCCGACTGACCGTGTCCAGGAACCTGGTCTCCTTCTTTCTCAAAAATTATTTTAGAACCTGCTGTACAACCAGGATCCACATCAACAATTAAATTCTTCTCTTTCTCTTTTCTACTACCATCGGATTGTAATACTGTTGTTGAAATTTTTGTAACTTTTCTGCATCCCGTTAAAACTTCTTCCAAACTGACATACAGATTGTACTCTTTAGCTCCAGGACGATATGTTGTTGCACTAGAAAAACCAGGTTTTCTGTCTCTTTCGCTAAATTTGCATTTTATTTCTCTCAAATTCAATAACACTTCATAGGCTTCTAAAATCCTCTTGAACTTCTCCTCCGAACCGGGACTCCAATTTTTGTCTGGATGATACCATAGAGCTAGTGTTTTGTAAGCCTTCCTTATCTCGTCGACAGTGGCGCCATCATTCACACCCAAAACATTGTAAAGATCTTTTTTATAATCATAAGCACTTTGTTTCGAAATTTCTGGTATCTCAATTTCGAATGAGATCAAAAGTTCACCTTTTAGCCATGGTTCGTTGGGAAATGGTAATCCGTGTCCTGGAATTCTCTTCATTATATTTGGATTGACATGATCTTCGGTGAGATAAAGACCAATTTTTTCGTCAGTCAGAGTTGGGATTTGAACAAATGTACCTAAAAAAACTTGCTTCAAGGACAATTTTTGTGTGTAAATGATGTTGCTTCCGTCTCTTTTAAAGAAGGGATGAGGTGTTTCTTTAATATTGAATACAATATCTGCAGGAACTCGGCCGAAAATCTGATCTCCTTCTTGAAAAAAAGTGATTTTTGTTCCTGTTGTGCAACCAGGCTCTACGCTGATGATGAGTAACTTCTCTTCATTTTTCGAACCACAAGAAGATTGTATTGTCTTGCAGATTTTTACCCTTTTGGTGCATCCGGTCATTATGTCCTCGAGACTAACGTACAAGTCGTGATGAATTGATGGATCTTTGGGACAATTTGTACTTTCGAAGTTGTTGTCTTCATTTGCCATTTTTTCTGGAAATTGAAATGATTTAATTAGAAACTTAAGACAAATTATACTAAAAACGAATTATGCTCGAAGAAACGCAAGAAAAACGTCACATGACGTTAAAGGGAGAAAACTATGGTTAACAGTGATTGCCCCCCCCCCTTTCTGAAAATTTTCACTTTGGTAATTTTTTTAGAAAAAAACAAGCACTTTTTCCAAAAAAGGACTTTCTGCAGTAGAACTATAAGAAATGAGGATTACGGGAAATATTTATTTTTGGGGCTTTGATGATTACACGAACGAGGAAACGTATTTCAGCATCGAAACTGTTACGTCGGAAAATTATCAATCGACTCGACGGAAAAATTGAAACTGAATTGTCTGTCGAATCAGTCGAAGTTTTTCCAAACCAAAAAACAAAAATTTATTTGTTTTAAGCCTATAGGATTTCTCCCAAAAGCTCTGGCTTCGTTTCTTATCGATTAGTGTGTATAAATAGCGCTTAATTATTAGCATTTGGTATTTCGTAAATAAGAAAATTGTAAAGTAATTAGGACTCTCCTCTTAATTTGCGGAATCAAATCTAATTAATTCTTTACGTGGGATGGGTAAGAGAATAAAATTATAGGCCCGGTTGTTACCCTGGCGCAAATAATTTGAAGGTAAAATGATTTTATAATATTATTTAAATATAATATTATATAAGATATAATAAATTGAAATAGAAAAAAAGAAATAAGGTAAAAATAGTATAATAACTAATGCAGAAATAGTAGAAAAAATGGTAGCACGAATTTCAAAAAGAATTAGAAATATAAAACGACTTATTACAAATATTAAGTAAAATCGATTTAGTACATGCAAAGATTTAATAAACAAGTACATAGAACATTATCCTTCCTCATAGAGAAATTACAACGCTTCCCTGTGAGGAAGCAAAATGTAGTAAAAAGAATTTATATAAGATTTAGTAAAACGATTTAGTAAAATAAATAATTAAAAAGATTTAGTACAAATAAAGTAATAACGAATTAGTAAAAGATTTAGTGAAACAAATAAAAAAACGATTTAGTAAAACAAATCATTAAAATAATTTAGCACAAAAATTTAGTACAAAGATTTATTGTAAAAAGATTTAGTAAAAAGATTTTGAAAACAAAAATTTAATATAACAAATTAGTAGCCACATTTAGTAAAACGAATTTATAAAAAAGATTGAGTAAAATATCAAGAATTGGAAATGTTAAGATTTAGTAAGAACAAGAATAAAAATTGGTAAAAGACATAATAAATGGACAACAAAAGTTTCATCATAAGAACGATATTATTTTATTTCAAATTACTTACTTTTGAGTTTGTAGAATTAGAGAGAATTCTTCAGAGTTACGGTTCTGTTGAACATAGTCACATGGATGCGGTACCCAGAAAAGAGAAGTTGAATGAAGATTCAGTCCAAGAGTTTTAAAACTTGTATAAGATTGGATTTACAATTTGAACTTGTATAAAATTGATTTATAATTTGATTGATTTAGAATCTGATTGATTTAGAACTTGAACTTGTATAAGTTGATTCCGAATTAGAACTTGTATAAAATTGATTTAGAATTACAACTTGGTAATTAGTTAATTTGTGTATACCTACAGAAAGTTAAGGAAGAGTTGTTTCTTCCTCGGATACATTTTCCTAACTCCTCTTCGCTTTAACTACTCTCTAGTCTCTTCGAGAAAAGTTCCTTATGTTCCTTTGGAACTTATCTCTACAGATGTTGGGGGTACAGATAAGAGTTTCAAGGGCGTACACCCTTGTACTTATTGGGCCTTAAAGCTTTTATGAGTAGCAAGATTTCTTGAGATCTCCATTGGAAAAATCGAGTTATAGGCATTTTTGTAAAAGAGTGATTTTCAGAATTTGTTTTTGGCGCGAGAAAATATCATGTGAACTTTTCATCGGAATTCTCCCTTTTTCTACATAATTACAGAATTTGTCATTAATAATTTACATAAAAATTGAATGATGTATACATATTTAATTAATTATTATCAATCATTCTAATTATTCTATATTTAGTTAATTAGAAAGCTCATTTGTTTAGATTGAATAAAAGTAACAATTGAAAGATTATAACAATTCTATTCAATATAAGATTCCAATATCTTTATGATTAGTTGAAAAAAGTCATTTAATGTTATTAATTTTAATTATTAAATTTTAATTAAGGTAGTTAATTAATTTTTCAATGTAAATGAAATATTTTTTCATAAACATATACATAGGTATATGTATAAAAATTATAATCTCTTGTAGAGAGCCCGTTTTCAAAAAATTGTCTGTATTTTTCTAAAACAAATTGTCAAAAGACTAAAATTGTTAGAAATGTTTGAAAATGTTTAAAAGAAAGAAAATTTGAAGGACCAAATACCACTTTGGAATGATTCGAATATAAAACGATAGTCGATACTAAAAAAATACCTACATTTTTTTATTGTCAAAAAAGTATAGTGCTAAAGACTAGACAGTATATAATAACTAGCAATTTATTAAAATTAAACTTCAAATTTGAAACATGAGCAATCTTTAAATAATTAAGTCTAGTTTTTTGTCTGAGAAAAAAATCTAAAATCTGCTAAGAATTGGAGGCTCTAGTTGAGTAGGGGATCAAAAAATCAAAAAGTATAACAAAATATATATCATAATATTTTATTTCATAGAAATACATAAAAAACCGAACACATTAAATACAATATTGTTTAAAATATTCAATATCATGTTTCCAACAACAATATTAATAATAATTATTTCAAAAATAATTTTAACACCTTGACTATTCAGGATACATAATTTAGATCCTCTTTTCATCCAAACGAGTAATATTTTCTTTTCCTTCTGGGTACTACCATCGAGTTGTAATACCCTCCTCAAGATTTTCATCCTTTTGACACAGCCTTCCGAGACGTTTTCCAAACTAACGAACACATCTTTCTGAATCGCTGGTTCTTGCGGATCTTTTTCATTCCACAATTGCTTCGAATTGAATTTGAATCCTTCAAAATTACTATCTTCGATTTTTTTTGCTTTTGCCAAATTCCCGTTTCTTTTTATTGTCGTATTTTCTCCTCTTTTCGGCATTGGATAAAATTACGTAGGCCTCTAAAATCTTTTCTGATTTTTCCTTCAAGCCGGAATTTCGGTTCTGATCGGAATGATACCAATTGTCGAGTATCACAAAGGCTCTTCTTATCTCCTCGCTTGTAGCTTTATCACCAACATCCAGTACTTGGTAGAAATTTTGAGAACTTGTGATGGAAATATCCGGAAACTTGATCTCCAGTGAAACGACAAGGTCCCCTTTTTTTGACGGTTTCTTGAAGAGGGGTAATCCGTATCCTGGAAATCTCTTGGTCATGTTCGGAATCACCACCTCGCGGGTTATCGCGTGTGAGTTTTTCACCCATCAGAGTTGGGATTTTAAAAAGTCAGCTACGATTTCTTTTATTGATACTTTTTGCGAATAGCGGATGTTAGTTGCCTCTAGGTCGAATAAACTGTGTGGCTGTTTTCTGACTATGAATATTAGGTTGGCTAGAATTTTACCGTGATCTAGGTCACCTTGTTTAGAGAAAGGAATTCTTGTTCCTGTTTTCGTGCCAGGTTTTATTTTAACGTTAAAAACTTTGTCTTCTATCCTTACAGTACCATCGGGTTTTAGTACTCTTCTGGAGATTTTCATGTGTTTTGTGCATCCTGTTAAAATGTCTCCCAAACTGACGTGTATAAGTCTATCTTTGTGGCTGGAACTTTACCGCTTATCACATCTTTATTGTGTTGATTCTTCATTTTATGACCTAAAAATTGAAAATGTTTGGTGACTTTGACTAATTATGAAATGAATAAATAAATAATAGTAATAATAATAATAATAATAATAATAATAATAATAATAATAATAATAATAATAATAATAATAATAATGACAATACAGCAATAAATATGAAAATGATAATAATATAATAATGGTAATAATAATAGTAATAATAGTAATCTAAAAAAGCAAATGAAAGTAGAGAGGATAAGAAGGATAGAAAAATAAAGCCAGAGAAGGTTAAAATTAAGGGCAATATGACGTCATTGTTCATATGATCCATAAGCAAAATTTGTGCCCTGTCTTACTTCTAGAATAATGAACATAGCATTCTGAAATTTGGTAGACATTCATAAAATATTATTAGGAAGGTCTATCTGGATCGAGTTTGTTAATATTTTTGTTTACAAACAGTTTTATGAAATTAGCCAAGTGTAGTGCATAATTGAAACTCCCGGGGTCAAAACAACCTACGCGTGACTTTGGCTGGCCCCGCGTTCAGCGAGTCTCCAGCTGTTTCAGGGGACAACGAAAATCACGCATAGGTTGTTTTGAGCCCGGGAGGTTCAATTTTATAAAAAAAATTTAAACCAAAATATTAACAAACTCGGACAAGACAGACCTTCCTAAAAATATTTTATCAATGTTTATCAAATCTATTAATCTATTATGTTTACCAAATTTACCAAATTACAAGAAAGGGGAACTATTGATGGCGGAACTGTCGAAACTGAAACTATTGATAGAGTGGACTGTATTTATGGAAGGAGGAATTTATTTTATTTATTTATTATTTATGGATTATACGCTTTTCACTAATTCAAATTTAGAGTAAGTTGTAATGTTTTGTTTGTTTAGCGTGTTTATTAAATTTAGAATTGCACAATGAATTATAACAGAGTCGATCCGGCTTAGGTGCATGACACTTTGATTAGTCAGACAAGGGAATGAAAAACGAAGCAACTAAGCAAAATGAAAATAAGCATCTCATTTCTTATAGATATTATTAAATAAGTATAGTTAGTAAAAGTTGAAAAGTTTGTAAATATTCTCGAAATTTTTAATTAAAAATGTCGAAAAATTTATTTGACTATAATGGCAGGAATTTAAAGAATATTTCCCACCTTCATTTACTGACCTTTGTATATATACATATATTATTTCTCTCTTGCATTGAGTATTGAAAGCAGTGATATTGGACACTTGAAATTCAAAACTTGAATTCTTGGTTCAAACACCGATAGCAAAGAACGCTTTAAGAGAAAGATTAAAATTAATTTCACGAAACAATAAAATATGATTTTTTCTTTAATAAATAATAATAATAATAATAATAATAATAATAATAATAGTACAATAATAATAACAATAATACTAGAGTATAATTATAATAACAATAGTATTAATATAATATAATAGTTACTAATATAAAAAAACGACTGAACTAAAACTTTAAGAATGGAGAGCAAAAAATAATTAAATTGAAATTAATATAAAAAATCAAAATGAAACTTTCGGACCATCGACGTCAATTTATAAAAATATTCCCTAACACTTGATCGCTCGCAAGATAAATATATTACTAAATTTAAATTATTATTATTAACAGTTACGTGCTATCTAACAATAAGATATATTTTTTACAATATTGCCTCTTCCAAAAGTAAACAAGGGTCAATGAAAATTTAATGAATTAACAACCCACATAGCACTGAACCTTGCTTAAAGCTTTAGGCAAGCTTTAAGTGCAAGGTTCGCAAGATTTAATTGCAAACTTTAGGCAAGCTTGCGTAAAGATTTAAATGTCTTCTCTAATTAAATGTTTATCGGCAAGCTTGCCTAAAGCTTGCATTTTAAGCTTTAGGCAAGATTTAACTTAACGCTTTAGTAAACATTTAAATTAAATGTTTAACAAAAATATTGTTTAAAAATCAATGAATATAATTATGGATAATTTATGGAAATCGATTTATGTTTAATTATAAACATTAAGCACCATAAATGGGATGTCAAAAAAATGTTTTGCGCAGCCATAGATGCTTTATTTTAGGACTGCGCATACTTGTAAATTTTTATGTCTACCCATCATTTAATGAACATTGCACGTAAATGTTTACTAAAGCTTTAAATTAAAGCTTGCCTAAAGCTTAAAATGCAAGCT
>WNHD01004606.1:0-11039 GCA_011057455.1 Ganaspis sp. Gsp50 | reverse complement strand
ATATTATAATGCATTATTATTTATAATATTATAATGTATAATCAATACAAAAATTATAATCACTTGAACTAGAAAATCAAATTATTTTAAAAAACGTTTGTAAAATTGGAATGTAAAGAATTATGGAAAAAACGTTCCTGAAAATATGCAAATAATTAATACGTGAATAATTTATCGATATAAACCTTTATTTAAAAAAATATTGATATAACACTTACGTATTTACAGCTACAATATGAACAATTATTTTTTTCTCAAGTGTCGTGCGATTTGTAAAATGGCAAAGTATCAATTGTTCTTAATTTGTAGCGTTTCTTATAAGTACAAGTAACAGAACGATTTTAACTGAAAAATTTAGTATGTTTAATATTAATAATATATTGTATAATTTCTTAAATAGAAGTAAAATTTGCTAAGTATTTTTTTCACACTTTTTAGTAAGCCTATTAAAACTCTGAATCTAATTGGAACAATATCTTGTTCGCAAAAATTGGTGTTTATATGCAACAATCGGTCCAGTTGTATAATACAACGTTTTACTACGTAATACTAGCTTCAATAAAATCTGTACAACAATAACATTCGAGGTATGGGCCAGCTAAACTAAAAATGATTGTTCTAATTTCAAAATTGTTTCTTAATTTAAAATCATTTGAATTAAAATTTAAAAATTTAAAAGCTTTTAATTAAAATTGTTAATAAATTGTTAATTTAAAAACTTTTAATTAAAATGTTAATTCAAAAATTTTAATTACATTTTTTAAATTAAGTTTTTGCAACAATATTCGAAATTGAAAACATTTTCAAATATAAATCGAAATTAAATTATTTTCAAAATTGAAAGCTATTTCGAATTACGATTTTTGAAATTGAAAGCCTTTTTTAATAACGATGTTTTGAAATTGAAAGCCTTTTTCAATAACAATTTTTTGAAATTGAAAGCCTTTTTTAATAACAATATTTTTAGAAAGCATTGTTTTCAGTAGAAACCTTTCCTGTCATTAATTAGAGACGCATAATTAAGACTTTTACAAATTGCTGCTGTTAGAAATTTCACCTTTGAAATATTGATTTGCAAATGTACACTTTTTAGGAATACGGAATTAAATATACATTGAAGACAGTTAAAAAATATATAAGACGTTATTGCATTTGAAAATCACATTTTCGACGACACAAAGATTAATATTTTTAAGAAAGATAAATATTTTATAAAAAATTTCTGTTTCCGACTTATTGATTACAATAATAATAATATAATAATATTAATAATAATAATATACACACTTCTGTATTTCTATTAACTAGAAATCTCAACGTTGGCAAAACAAGCGATAAACGAAAAATGCATCTTTTAATAATGCAACCTTAAAGAACCATTATCACTAGTAAAATATTAATTTAATAATTATTTAACAGGATCTATTCAAAACACAGGCCCGACTCATCAAATTCATCAAACCTTGCAGGGGGAGTAATATTAAGAAATTTTTGGGCATCACAGTTTTTTTTAATATAAAAATTTGTTTCCTAAGGATTCAAAAAATTTGAACACTTGTAATTTTGAGCAGGACGCATTTGAATTCTTAGAATTGAAAGAATTTCTAAAATCATTAAACTCAAAATGTCTCGTGAAACTATTATCAATCTAATTTACACAATTTAAAGCTTGAGCTTTCTAAATACATTTACAATAATTATAAAATTTTATAAAATAAAACTAATATTTTTTATAAAATTAAATATTTACAAGATTTATATAATTATTTGTATTTATATCAATTTGTATTTATATCAATTTGTATTTATATCAATTTGTATTTATATCAATTTGTATTTATATCAATTTGCATTTATATCAATTTGCATTTATATCAATTTGCATTTATATCAATTTATATTCCTTTTGCTTCCTCGTAGGGAAGTCTTGTTATATTCTCTTATTATCAATTATTGCAACTGAGAGAGCAATCATTCAAAGAAGATTCTAAATTCAGAATGCGTCTTGTTTTATAGAATATTTCAGAGAATACTAAAGTTCATATAGTTGAAATTAAGACGCTATTGTCTGTCTGCTATGGCAGTCGGTTCTACAGAATCCGACAAGGATCGTTTTCGATTTCTAGCACACTGTGATGCAGTTCTAATTTCAATATGACAAACAGTTTTAGCATTTTCCTTAATCATACTCTCGCTGCTAAAGTGTTTCTTTGATCCACTAGCTACTTCTAAATGGTTATTCTTCCGCTTAAAATTAATTGAATCCTGCTTAACTGGAGCAACGGAAGATCTCGTTTTCCTTGGCTGATAATCAGGCATCGCCTGCATTTTTTCAAGCGCCGCTCTCAAAGGCAGCAAACCAACTGCAAAAGGAATTTCCATACTTGGAGAACACTCGGTAGAATCCTTACTACTTTCTTGAAAATCACGAGGACTGTATTCCTGAGAAACATCCGTCATATCCCCCCACAAGGCGCGATTTACTGTCGCTATTGTATTCAACGGCACTGCTTTCCTTTCCGTCTCTTCTTTTTCCGCATCTTTCCATTTTTCTTCCTTCAATTTCTCGTCTTTCGATTTTTCATCCCTTGATTTCTCGTCTTTCGATTTTTCATCCCTTGACTTCTCGTCTTTTGTTTTTTCGTCTCTTGTTTTCTCGTCTTTCGCTTTCTCTATGTCTTTCGATTTTTCCTTTTCAAGTTTGAGCGACAATCGCGTTTTGGTTTTGTATTTGCCTAATTTTGTCGTTTTTCGCAGAGATCGTTTTGTGTTACTTTGGGTAGGGCTTGCGATATCTTGAGCTCGTTGTTCCGAGTGTCGTTTGCGTTTCCTTTTCGGAAAAATATTAACTTTATTAGCCGAGCGATCTCTGTCGACAATTCTGATTTTGTGTTTCTGTGATTTTGTGAGAAAGAGATTGTCCTCGGTTGATTCTTCCGACTCCTGTTGACTGAGCCTCACGCTCCTTCGAAGAATTGGCGGCTTTGTTCGCCGATCGTTCTCAAACTCGGTAAAGAATTCTACTTTTCTAATTTCCTTGTGACTATCTAGAACGTAATCCTTGTCATTCAGGTAACCGTTACAGACGTTAATTTCACTATCACTATCTACCAAATTAAATTCGTTTAAGGTGCAGCCAACGATTGATTGTATATTTTCGCTCGTTAGGCTCGAAACGTACTCGGAATTTTCTATATTAAGAGACGTTTCATCGCCGGATGAATCGTTGAGTAAATCTATGCTTTTCGTCGTTGGTAATTCTGGCAACAGTTCGTTTATCTGCAATAGATGATTTCTTATTTTATTAATGCTTTTGCGCTTCTTGTGAGTGTAGACTTTCAAGCACTGTCCCACTTTGCTGCCCACTTCTGTGCTATCCGATGAATATCTTTCGTCAGTCTCTTCTTGTTGACGAGGACTAGATGGCGACTTTCTGCTATCGTCATTAGAAAAATCACAGCACTGATCGTAAAGCATTGCCTTGCTTCCAGGAGCGTCACTGTCGTTGCAGTCAATCACAGATTCATTGTCAAATAACTCGAGAGACTTGTCTCTTTGCAGTAATTTAGAAATTCGATTCATCTCGTCGTCTACCGAGGACCCGTTCACTCTACAAGAATTACTAGAAGAAAGGTGTTGAGGTTCCGAGACACTTCGAGATTTATTTTTAATTGTCAGTTCTTCATAAAGAGTGTGCTCCAATTCTTGTTCCGAATCATTGCCCTCACTACAACACTCCACTGAGGGGCCTTTTTCAGATTCGGAATCACTCATGTCTTTAATGTCGTAGCAATCAACCTCATTGTTATTCTGGGTGTCGGGAATTATTTCTTCACAATCGCTGTCAATGTCCACTACTTTATTTGTATATTCAGAATCTTCGCTGTCCTCCTCAAACACCTTATCACTACTTGAGCCATCTTCAGTAAAATCTTGAGATTCAGAAATCTGCTTTGCTATGAATTCTAATTCGTTTACCTGAAACATAATTTTATTTCATAAATGTGCGATTTTAGCTTCAAAATAGCTTCAAAACACTTTTGCTTCAAAATAGTTTCAATAGTTTCAAAAGTTTTAAAAGTTTCAAAAATTTGAAATAGTTTTCAAAGCAAAAAGAGTAGTTTTACACCCCGAAGAAATTGCTTTTACATCCTACAATATGCACTGTACATCACACTCTAGAGAATTTTTGTAAAAAAAAGTGATTTTAAAAGAGTATTTTTATAAAAAAGGAGAGATCTTAAAAGAGTATTTTTATAAAAAAAGAGATATCTTAAAAGAGTATTTTTATAAAAAAAGAGAGATCTTAAAAGAGTATTTTTATAAAAAAAGAGAGATCTTAAAAGAGTATTTCTATAAAAAAAGAGAGATCTTAAAAGAGTATTTGTTTAAAAAAAAAGTGATTTTAAAAGAGTATTTTTAGTAAAAAAAAAAAGGAATACTTTAAAGGAAGTTTTACCAATAGATGTAGATAATAAAAATTTTAATGATTTTTTCAGTATGAATTTAATTTGACTCACTTAATACAACTTTGAATCTGGAAACGTTGAAAAATTTATTCATTTTGATTATTATCGCATTTTACTCTAATAATTTAGTGAATTTATAACAAGTGATTAATTATATTCAGTAATTAATTATATTAATTATTTATATTCAATAATTAATTATATTCCGTAATTAATTATATTAATTAATTATATTCAGTAATTAATTATGTTCGTTAATATAATTAATTACTGATAATTACTGATAGTAATTAATTATATTCGTTAATATAATTAATAACTGATAATTACCGATAGTAATTAATTATATTCGTTAATATAATTAATTACTAAGAATATAATTAATTATATTCGTTAATATAATTAATTACTGATAAAAATAAAATATTATTAAAAATATAATTAAATAAAAATAAAAAGCTCTTTTTAGCTATCACTAGTAATTAATTTTGCAAAAAATCCCTGTGAATCTGCTCTATAAATTAATTAATTCTAAATCCCACAAGTACCTAATGACATTTTCTAAAAGGAATACAGATTCTTCAAGATAATCTAATCATTACTGATCTTTAGTTATAAAATTTTCGATCAAAAGCTGTTTGTTAATTACTTTACAATAGTTAAATGAATATTATTTCATGGCTTAATTAACCCATGTTAATTAAATTAAATTAAAAACTAAATCTTTAATCACTTTACACTCAAGTAACTTAAGCTTTCAAAAATATAACTACAAAATGTTGGAAGCTTTATCTAATATTAGTTTTATTAAAATCTGTTTTATATATATTATATATAAAACGAGGATATTTTTCACTTACAAAAATGGTAATTTTGATTTTAAAAAATTATTGAAACATTGTAAATATACTTAGCGTATCCATTTAAATAGATTCGCGCCCAATTTTTCCATTTTTTCCAAAATTAAAATAACATTTGCAATTTTTTCTGCACAGAGCTCATTTATTTTCTTCATTAAATTTTGTTCTTAAAAACTGAAACCAGATGATTAAAAAAGCAAATTATTTTAAAAAACAGTAATCTAGAAAAAAAAGAAGCAGCTCTATAAGAACTTTCTTTCGAACAAAATAATAACATCGTGAAAAGTAGTGTCAAAAGGAAAAAAGTAGTGTAAAAATTAAATGTAGTGTAAAAAGGAAAAAAGTCGTGTAAAAATGAAATGTATTGTAAAAAGAAAAAAAGTCGTGTAAAAATGAAATGTGTAAAAAGGAAAAAAGTCGTGTAAAAATGGAAAAGTAGCGCAAGAATGAAAAAGCAGTGTAAAACATGTAAAAGTAATCACCAAAATTAGAACAAAATATAAATAAATTAAGAGCAAATTTTCTAGAAAAAAGGCAATATTTTTAAAAAGAAATATCTTACTTTAAACAGTCTTGCCGCTATCAGCAGAGAAGGTAAATATTTTTGTGAGATAGTAGTTTCCCCACAGTACATAAACTCGACCATTGCTTTTAATACTTCAAAGTTCAAGTCTTTGAGAACTATAATTGGCTCCTGCCCAAGATCTTGCTCCAGCATTTCCTAACAAAAAAAATTATCCATTAACTTATTAAGTAACGACAACGTAATAAAATTATTTTTCAAATTAATAACGTCCTTCCATATCCAAAAATAGAATTTTCTAAAATTAGAACTCGTTCTGCTCCAGATCACAAGAAATTTACTTTTTTCAATCTCCCTCTCTAAAAATGATTGAATCATTTATTAACATTGATTTCTGACAAAGTGACTGCTCTTAAATTTAATTAAACATTCAAAAAGAAAATCAACACTTATTAAGCTTGTTTTTAATTACAGAAAAGTTTACGTCTCGAAAGTAAAAATCTTCAGCTTATTTCAAATAAACATGTTTCGTCAGAAAATAAATACAAGATTAATCGTTTCTGACAACAAAAAAACATGTAATAGCTTATTGTAAAACAGCAGTGTCTCTAATTTCAAGAAACCGAATCTTTTTAGAACGGATGATAGCAGGAAAAATACCATACCTCGAAATATAAACTGCACGATGCTAAAACCAATTTATGGACCCGCAATTTTTGCTCCTCGCAAATAAGTGTCACATCGACGAGAGACTGACGTGCCAATAATCCACTAAATCGTTCTGTAACATATCCTGCGTGTCCATCCCATTGCAGGACGAATTCCTTTTCGTTTTCTCCCATGACTGTAGAATAGAAATATGAAAAAAAATAATCTGAATTTAGGAATCTCATCATTATGTAAAAACAGTTTAGAAAGCGTTTCAAAACGTTCTCATTTCTTGTTTAGAAACGAGGAAATATCTGTTTATGTTTAATTCTGTCTGTAAAATATTAGAGAATATTTTAGGAGACATTTGTTGTATTTAATTAAGTACGTACCTAACTCCTTTGAGTTGTCAATATTCGTCAAAGGCTGATGAAAAAATTCCAAGAAACACCAAAAAGTCTCACAAGCCGTATGCTCTTCTTGATTAAATATTCCTCTCTTGTATAAAAATGTCTGAGAAGGAAATTCATCCAACGTCTGTCTAACTTAGACGACTGCAGAAGAAACTTGTTTTTTCGAAGCATCGGTGTGATAACGTTTATTTCTCAAACTTAAAATTCTGCCATCTCCTTATAATACTTTCGCACTTAGCAATTTTCCCAAAAAATGCGATTATTCCTCCAGAACATTGGTATTCACCGACATCTTACGATTAAATTAAAAACTCTTTCATTTTGATGAACTGAGAGGTGGTGATATCTGTGAAGAAGAATTCTTACTATAATGTAGGTAATGCTCCAATGATAAATGCATTTTCTGTATACAAAATATATTTTCGCTTTTTATAAACAATTCTTTTTTTATAACATACATTCAGCACTTAGGAACTAATAAATCAAATTCGACGATTTAAAACTAATTATTAACTAACATTTCAAATTCGAGGCTTCCATTTGTTTAAAATATTTCACAGCTCTTTAGGAACTTTGGGGAAATTATAAATAAAATATAATCTGCTTATCATATTACGATTCTCTTAAAACTAACTTAATCTAAATTATGAGAACTTTGGGAAAATTATAAATACTAAAATTTCATAATTCTCTCTATATTAAGGAGGTTTGACCTCTTAGCAAAACCACGAATTAAAAAGCGGTTTAAACAGAAACTTTTTGCAAAATTCATCACAGCAAAGGATGTTTTAAATAATGAAATAGTAAAATTAAATGTTTGATTGTTCGTGAAAGTTAACTGAAATTTTCAATTGTTTATAAGAAAAATTGTAGACCATTTTTTCAGAAGACAATTTTCGATTGTTGGTAAAAATGAAGTTCTGTTAGTCGATAACAAACAAAGCTTT
The DNA here is from genome assembly GCA_011057455.1 of Ganaspis sp. Gsp50. Taxonomy (NCBI): domain Eukaryota; kingdom Metazoa; phylum Arthropoda; class Insecta; order Hymenoptera; family Figitidae; genus Ganaspis; species Ganaspis sp. Gsp50. Next base: position 3,179 of record WNHD01004606.1, on the reverse strand, counting down.
CAATTGTTCATTATTTTTTTAAAAAAAGAGTATAAAAAATAGAAGAGTGTTTTAAAGAATCATAAACAAAAAAAATTGACTCGAGACCATTGGCACAACCTGCCATCAAAGAAAGAAGAAACCATTGTTTCTGTAAATTGCGTATTTTACATTTTGTTAAAATAAAAAGTTATATTTTGTGCTTTGTAGAAACTCCTTTTTAGAATGAGGTTTTGACAAGGGATCAAGTCATCTTAATAAACAAAAAGCACTTAAAATAAAGCACTAAAAGAGTGCGTTATTTAAAAAAAATAAAATAAAAGCTAATGTCAATTTATATTAACATTAATATAATATTTGTTTCATTATTTATACATATGTATTTACTTCGACCTTTTATTGTATAATTTCTTCTCACCCCTATTTTTACAAATTCGTTTCAGTCCTAAAGTTCATTTATAAAACTCTTTATATGGAACAAACTTTTGATTCACTTGCCTCATATATTCAGATTTTTACATCAGGAAAATTAAATAACAATATTTTGTGAAATATTTACAGGATGAATTTGAGAGAGAAAAGTTGCAAATTTAGAATTTTTTTCAAATAAGCGTTAATTGCTCGCAAATTTAGCTACAAGTCAACAATTTAGTAATTTTTTATAAAAAATAGGCTAGTTGTCGATTTAGTAGACTTTTTCTTGGGTCAATTATCAAGTTTTGGAAACCAATAATTTAGTTAATTATTAAGTATCCCAGTTAACTAACAATTTCGTTAATTATTAAATATCTCAGTTAATTAACAATATAGTTAATTATTAAATATCTCAGTGAACTAACAATTTAGTTAATTATTAAGTGTCTCAGTTAACTAACAATTTAGTTAATTATTAGATTTCTCAGTTAATTAACAATTTCGTCAATAATCAAATTATTTAGTAAATTAATAATTCACTAATTTAGTAAACTACCAATTTACAAGCTTAACTAATAATTTAGTTATAAAAGTTAATAATTAACAATTTGGTTAACAATTCAAGTTGCTAAAGAAACTTTATTATTTTAGTCAATTATCAAATTGATAAATAATTTTGTTAACTTAATCAACAATTTGACAAACTTCTAAGTGACATTTGACAAACTTCAGCAATTTGAATATTTAGTAAATTTTTAATTACATATTTAGTTAACTGTACTTTATAAACAATCAATTCAACTATTGCCCTTTAGTTAAAAAATTACAAAACAAATTTAAAAACTCAAAAGAAATTGAATGTAAAACTTTTTAATGTTATTAGTTATATTCTTATTACGATTAATAAGAAAACAATAACACGATGAATATTTAAAACAAGCTTTTATCTCTCATTTGAAAATCGACTCAAGCAAAGCCTAGAATTAAAAACTTTAAACCTACTAGCGTATTAGCTCTATACGAACCAACTTTTAAACAAATCATCAACACGATCTTAATAACTCTGTGGAAAAAGCGAGTTGTAAACTAAAATTTTTTATAAAATAACATCTTGTATTTTGAAACGCAAAATACCTTTTTCAATTTCTTTTTTTTTCAAACTAATTGTAGAAAACCTTTTGAACGTTCGTTATTTTCCGATTACAAATCGGACAATGTTTGTTTGTCCTCCATATTCTCACAGCACATTTGTAACAACAACAAATATGGAGAATATTACCATGAGAAAATGCTCCATTTTTCGGATTAAGTGTACACATGATACACATTTTATTATCCGAATCCGTATCGACACCTTTTTCTTCTGCATTTGCGACTGCATTTTGACTAAGTGAACAACTTTCTTGAGACTCTGGGATCAATTTCTGGTTTAGTTCTGAATCAAGACTTAATTTCGATTCTTGACTAACAGAACAACTTTCTTGAGAGTCGGGGTATGAGTTGAGATTTAATTTTGAATCAGGCCTTAATTTCGATTCTTGATTAATTGGCTCAATGAGTGCTTCACTTTCTTGAGATTCGGAGACCAAGCTTTGACTTAGATTTGATTCAATACTTAATTTTGTGTCTTGACTCCCTAATCCCAAATCAAGACTTAATTTCGTGTCTTGACTTCCTAATCCTGAGTCATAACTCGTACCAGAGTCCATTAGTTTTTGAACTTTCGGAGAGACTTCTTTTTCCTCTCTTTGACGACGTTTTCTTCTCTTCGGTCGTGGAGGGAAAAAGTTTTTTCGAATCTAAAGATTAAATAGAGCACAGTAAATAAAAAGTGTCACAAAGACAAAAAGCTCAACTTTCGGAAGCCAAAACTCCCGAAGAAATTACCTGGTAACACTTTTCACAATAGCGAAACAGAGGATTGTTATTTTTGTTCGTGCACTGAACACAAGTCCAATAATCGGCTCGTCCAATTTCACTGTCTAAAGTGCTTCGAGAATCATCGCTGTCGTCCGCAAAACCAATGTCAGTTTCGTTGCATAAAGCAGCTATGACCCCCATTGTAACGAAATCCTGAAATAAATTTAATTATTAAATTAAAATTATTAAATGTAAATAAAAATAATGAAAGTATTTATTGGTAGTGTTTTGAAGTGCTTTTACTTTGCTGGTTAATGTTGATTTAAAAAAATTCTTTCAGTATTTTTAATCAGTTAATAATAATTTCAAAATTTACTTTTTATTTTATTTATTATTATCTTTTTATTATTATATTTTATTTATTAGTATTTTACTACTATATTGTTAATAATAATTGAAAACTATTCTATGATATCAAACTGTTAATTTTTAATATTATTTCTTATTGTTAAATAAGATAAAATAAGATTAAATAAATAAAATAAATAATAATAATAAATAATAAAATAAAATAAAGATTAAATAAGATTGTTAAATAAGATATTATTAAATATATTATTTCTTAATTTCTTTCTTCATTATCAGCTTTTTGATTCAAATTTGTTAATTTTGCAGCAAATTTCACAAAATGCAGCAACTACCTCTGGATCTGACGATGATGCATTCAGCATAGGATTTTCTTCTTCAGAATGTGAAGCAACTTCGAATTCTAATCTAACCGAGACATCATCATCATCTGTACTGCTTTCCCAAGAATGGGTGGATGTGTCCGACGTATCCTGAACGAATTCTGCATAAAATTAAAAAGTAATTAGATGCAAATATAAAACAAGAACAGTATTAATCAAAAGAAACGTGAATATCTC
>WNHD01004605.1:0-19524 GCA_011057455.1 Ganaspis sp. Gsp50 | reverse complement strand
CGATCAAATCTTTTAAGTGATTCACCTCATTACTTAAAACCTACCTCTATTACAGCCCTCTATTCAAGCTATAAAACGAATTACGAAGCCAAACGAATCTCTAAAAGCAATTAACACCATTCATATTTAAATTTCAAGTAATCAATGCCTCAAATTTCATCAAATTAAATACTTGGCCGTCAATTCTTACCGAGTTTAATTCAAATTTGTTTAATACAAAAATACAACTGGTCGATTAATTTAAATAAAAGAAAGCACGAATGTTCTTTTATGATTAATATGATTTTGTGACACCAATCAAAGTTTGTTTTGAATAATAAAAAATTCTTTTATCAACAATTAAATTCTTAAAAATTATTATTTCGAATAAATATCTTCAACATTTGTTGACATTTTAAGTACATTTAATTGTATGACTAAAAATTTAACAAAAAAATTCAAGTATTTTTTTTAAAAAGAGGTGGGTTTCCTTACTTTATATAAGGAACACCTCTTATTTGTGAGAGTGGTGGGGACAAGTCTTTGGAGTAGGGTGAACTGGGAATGTGAGCACGTTTTCTGGGGAGGGCGAGACGAGGTAAGGGATGGTCTAACGTTAGCAGGGGAAATCAAGGGTTGAAAGGAAAGGCGAGGTAACAAGATGGCCGCGGAACGTATAACTAAAGAAGGGGAAGTAAGACATAGAATTCAGAAAAGTTCTTCCAGTTTTCACGAAATATAATATTGTTTGTTAAAGAAATAATAAAAAGTATCTGTAAATTGAACAGAAAAGACTAAGGATTTTCTTTAACGACAGAGAAAAATTGACAAAAGTTAATAGAATTCAATACTTTTTTGGTAATTTGTCTTTGAAAAGTAATAGTTAACTTTAAGCTTCACTTATAAGTGAATTAACCATATATGGTTAATTTAACTGAGTATTATAGTTTATTTACTACTTGCTTAATTTGAAACATAATGTTGCAATTTTTTTCATAATAGTTATGAAATATTATAATGTAAATTACATATTAATATATGCAAAATTGGAATAATTATTTAGTAGTAAAGTTTGCGTTGAGAGTACGTTGTAAAATTGTTTCGTCAGGAACGATAAAATTATAGTAATAAAATTTTGACACGGCTGTAATATGTTTAGGACTATCTATTCTCGATCAATATATTGAAAATCTACCTTTCATTAAATTTTAAGTTGCAGACATTTACAACGAGTGTTTAACGCCGAAGCGCTGGCTTATAACGGCATTGTGCTTTAATAATCACCCATCCAGTAATCCTTTATTATGGAGCACAAAATCATATTAGCATAAAAACATGATTATGGCGCTGCGTTAGAGGGCACAACGCATAATATTCTCTAATACTTTGGCACATAACCAAATTCCATCTCGTCTTCCTCGCTGAAAATGATTTGTATGCTGCTCATTGCTAAACTTAGGCCTTCAATTAATTTCTCATGCTTTCATTTTGACTCTTCACATTCACTCTTTTCAGGAATTTATGTTTACTTCGTGCAGAAATTTCAGGGCTTTTAATTGTATTTTGTTTTCTTCACTTTTCACTAGGACTTTGTGAATCAGTTTGCGTTCTTTTTTTCTGTTTTTATAGGCAAGGTTCAAATCTATTATTTATTATTCTTTGTGCTATTTCTTATAAAAGTATTTTTATAGAAAGACTCGTCTTGTAATTTCACAGTCACTCGAATTTTACTGCGCTGTCTTGTACTTTTTACCAGAATTGTCTATAGTCTTTTCCAGTGTCAAGTGTTTATGTCTGTTTCAAGGGACGGCGCAAGAATTTTTACGAAATTTGTCATTCCCTTAGCATCATGAGGATTGGTTTTCTTGTGACATAACCACTTTTGCAAAATAGAAAAGAAAAAGTGTGAAAAGAAGAGTTTAACTCAGTGGGGGATGAATTGTAGTGGAATCAGGGTTTGAAATGGTAGTTAAAATTGGCAATACCATTAGGTAAAGGTCATTTTGATAATGACCAAAATCGAAGCAAAATGTAGTCTTGGGGCACCTACAACCACCCCTTGGATGAGGTTGAGCCGCTAGCGTGGCAAGCCAACCCGGCAAAAGCGATTAATTACTTTGAGCAATTTGCTCACCAACTCCACTCAGCTCGTAGACCGACACTATTCTCATTTCTCTGTCCTGACCACCCTCTCTGTCCATCCGTCGGTCTGGCTGTCCGTTTGGTGCACATTTGCTACGAGATATACACATGCATACATAGACATTTTAGCATAGAAGCTAACACGTTTTAATGCACGCATACACGCAACACTTGAGCCAGAGACTATCTCTGTATGTGTAAATGTGTGCCTCGGCGTTGAACGAAGGTACAGAGTGACTTCCTGTAATGCTGTATACATCCACCAAGCATCCGTGTTGTCGAAGGGTAGAAAGGGTCAGTTTCCGTCGACCGACGGTATTTTCCACCTGAGTGCCGTACCGGCTGGAACGTTCCTGTTCCAGCGATCGCTTTAGTATGTAATCGCTTGATTAGGAACAAGGACTTTCGATTGCAGACTCTATTCGAGTCAGAGTTTCTTCGTCAAGAAATTAGTCAATTGAATTAGAAAATTGAATTCAACTCGGCGTCACGTTATTTTTCATCAAAGCTTTCAGTTCTAGAGGATACTTGTTGTTTACACGGAAATTCTATCTGCTTCTGGATGCTCAATCATTTTCCTAAAAGTAACTCCGGTAAAACCGGAGCAGTCTAATTGGAATTTCCTTTTATTCTGCCAAGTGTGCTTTGTAAAAGTTTCTTTTGATAATGCACTTAAAAGGGGCTGATTTTTAAGGAAATTCTTGAAAGAAAATTCGTTGAAAATTATACCAAAAATCATAAATTCGTTTTTAAATGAAAAAATGTTCAAAATGTTTTTCCGGCTAGATCTTGAAGCAGTAAAAGGACCTGTCTAAATCTTTAACAAGTTTTTCTTGACAAACTGTACAGAAAGCTTTTTTAAGAATTAGTTGTTTTATGTTGTTATAAGTTCGAAAAGTGATCTTTGAATTCATTCAGCAAGAAAAACAATTTTAAGGAATATTGTTGGAACTTGATAGAAGGTTAATTTACAATTAAAAGAATCAGTAAGGAGATTAGAGACCTGACTATAATTTGAAAATTAAAAAACATTTCGAACTAATAGAAAATATGTGATAGAATGCAAGAAATGTAGATGTATAATCCCGCACGAGATAAAGTTATTTAGATCGTATAGACTACTTTTTATGGTGGGAAAAGCTGCTAGAAGAACAGGAGAAGTGTTGGGAAGAAAGGTGATCTTTTACTCCCTTGCTTCTGGAGACGGGAATCACTACCACAGCGAAAGGGGTAGTTGCTGTTCGCGGAGCTGGGCGCGACTAACCTCTATCGATCGTAAGAAGGCTTACACACTACGATCCTCACACTTCTGTAGTCTAAAACTCAAAAGTATATAGGGTGACAAGAAAGCAATTTTGGTCGTAATTTTCTTAATTTTCAAAAAAGACAAAAATCACATGGAGAAAAATGGCAAATGAAATCCATTGAAATAAAAAAGTAAAAGAAAAAGTAAAAAAGGAAAAAATATACCTGTAAAGTTGAGTTAAAGTGTAGTTAGTTAAAAATTACTTTAATACTTAAGTAAAATGTACCTAAACAGTGAGGTGAATTGAAAAACATTTTAGGTATGTTTTACTTGAAAACTTAGGAAAGTGGTACTTAATTGAGGTTGAATAATTTTTATTTAACTTTAGTAGATAAATTGCATTTGTGATTTTTCTCTGTGCAAGAATAATAAAGAAAACGTTTAGATGCTTTAATTAACTTGGGATCGATTCAAATATAAAAAGAATTATTTTAAATTTCAATTAGCTCAAACTACAAATTTCAATGCATTACAATTGCAATTGTTTGGTCCGAATCCAAATTACAAACTATTCCAACTTCAAATAGGAACAAACTTTAATAGATTGCTACTTTAATGGATTAGAGTTTTAACAGATTCAAACTTCAACGGATTCAAACTTAAGTCGATCCGAATAAATTCAAACTTTGATGTAATCAATTAAGCATTCGATAAATTTTAATTCCTTTTAATTTTTATCAATGTAATTCATTAATAATGATTTATCAGTTTAGTAAATTTTGATCTAAAGAAAGTGATTTAAATATAAAGTGCCTCTTTGGATCTGAATTTAATTAAAACTATGTCTATTTTTTTGTTATACAAATTTGATAAATTTTATTGAATTGTTAAAAGATTTAAACGAATTCAATTTTATTAAATGTTAACTGATTAATTTATTCAAACATACAATTACTCATTTAATTTTAAACAGTTTATAACAAAAAGTGAGCAATCGTTACTGAATTTAACTGAGATAGGATTATTGAAAATATAAAGAATGTTTATAAAAATGTTTTTATTTTGATTGTTATTTTATGAAATGGTGTTTTTGCGAGAAAATTCAGACTACCCGTTATAATGATCAGATCTCGCATCTCTCGCTTGGTAGACTCAGATATAGAAGCTTTTGCTACGAGGGCGGTAAGAAGCATGGCTTTGGCGGACTGCCCCGGGACATAAGAACACTGTGGGGTGGAAGAGTCTGAAACAGGGATGAGGAGGGTGAGGGTAGTGGTTCGGGGAACTAAGTTGTATTGATCCCAAGCTGCAGGGGTGGAAAACCAGGCAGGGTTAGTACGTGTTCTTAATCGCCAAGTGACCGCCCTCCCACAGCCCCTTTTCATTCCTCCCACTCTCAGCCTCCCCCAAACCCCTACGGAGTCGCTAAAGGTTTCTCAGGAGGGGTGTAAAGGGGTTTCTCTTCTCTTCTAACCACCCAACCCTTCTCTTCTTCCTGTTCCCTCTCCAGCTACTCCAAATCGCCTTCTCTGCTGACGCCATTCGAGCAAAGCATTGTTTCAGGATTACATATAAGAACGGTTTATATTGTTTACAGATTAAAGCGTTTGCCGACTAGCAAGTCCCAATTAAACCAATGATTTATTTTCACTACTTGAATAATACGAAATAGGAAAAATATTCATGAATGGTAATTCTTTTTGTAATTCTTTTTGGATTTTTTTTTTAACACAAATTTTCATTGAGTTTATAAACTTGACAATTTTTAGGCTTTTAAAACTTAAGTGATGCGTTTCGAAAAATAATAAACTGTATTATTTACTCAGCTAGTTAAGTAAAATTAACCTAACTTTTTAGGTATATTTCACCTAAGTCCTCAAGTAACTTTTATCTAAGTAGTTCAATTCAAATTGTTTGATACATTTTACTTATGTATTCAGTAGATTTCATCGTATAAGTTTGAATTGATTTTATTTACAATCGACCCAAAAGCTAATAATTGATCCAAGTTTGAATGGATTGAAACCTCAATTGATCCAAATTTGAATGAATTCAAACTTCAATTGATCCACATTTATAACTTTAATTGTAATCTAAAACTTCAATTATTACAAATTCGAATTAACTCAAAATTCTATCGCCTCAAATCAGAATCGATTTAGACTCCAATATACATCGATTCAATTTTCAATCATTTCAGTGACACTTGTCTCGCTTGATTACATTTTTACGCATTATTTTTTTATTTGCCAAACTTTATGAAACGTAATTTTTTCATGAAAAAAAATATGATGCCTAGAGTTCAGTTGTTTGAAGTGATCTTTAAATTTGAATACTAAATGTTTATAAGAATGCTTTATACTTAATTTGTGGTGAAGATATAGAAAGTGTTTCTAATAGCTTGTTTAGTGTGTGTCGCTTAGAGAGGAAACAAGAAAATAATCATTGATTTCCGTGTAATACAAGTTGAATCGCTTTACAGGAGTTTGCTTTTTGTTCATCTAGGGCGTAAAGGGTTGACTGCAGTTGTAATTTACGGGATAGAATTCTATTCAGGTTTTTGTGTTGTATCGTTACTCACCATCCGATTAAGGGGTTACAAATTATCAGTTCACAGAAAATAGTGTTTTTGAAGTGTTGATATAGAAAAACCAAATTAAATTCAGAGAAAATAAATAATGCAAAATTTAGTAAACTTAACTGATATGATTAATAATTAAAACAGGAAAATATTAAGATTGTAATATCATTAAAATACAATTCTAATTTTTAGTTTCTTATTATGCATGTGAATTAATAAATATTATTGTTATTTTTAATTTTATATTAAATTATATATGAATTGGAGTTGAATGTGGACTGAAAAGAACACATTATTATATTATTGTAAAGAAAACATTAACGCTATTTAGAGTTCTTGAAAGTGTTTGGCACACAATTTGCATAGAAATTTGCGGTTTTCAAACTGAAAGAATGAAATCATTTAAGCGTAAAAGCACTCGTTGGAAAACAAGCAAATACCAAATATTCACTTATGTAGAACTTTAGTATTCACTTTAAGTTGTAAGCATCGGCATTCAGAAAATGTGTAATTTGCCGATTCACTTCTTATGACGTCATAACTATTAAACCGGGTCGTTTAGAGAAATAGCAAATTACGCATTTACAAGACTTCAATCTTCAATAAACGATTTATTTTAGTTTGAATTTATAAAAATTGAATCGCAATGCGCGGTAGCTTTTTGAATCTTATTATCGTTAATTTCATCTAAAAACAATATAAATTCCTCTTTACTTTTTCAAAATCCTTCTAATTTTTTCTAAGCCTTTTAATACGATTTTCCACGTCCTTTGTATTTTCTCGCAAAAGGATTCCTGTTTTGCTGTTGGGGACACAATCTTAATCGGCTGACGGAAATACGCTGCAAGATGTATAATGCTTGGTAGGAAATGACGTCATCAGTCAGTGCAACGTTCGAGAGCACGCAAGAGGGAGAGAGGGAAACGCGACAAAATGAAGAGTGAGAGAGACCAAAACTTGGTATTTGAAGGGTTGTAGGGGGGTGGCAAAGGGGAGAGGGTGACTTTCGTGAAATAGCGGTCGGCAGGTAGTCTCGGTTGAATTATGCTTGTATTTCCCGTCAACACATCCGATGATGTCCACAGTAATGTAACTGAAATGTATGAACGCTTTGCGTCTCCCTCGTTTACATTTGCGTCTGTTTACCCCCGAAAAACAAATTGCAAGTTATGGGAAACGAAACGAATCTCTTGGGCTCTTATGAAATTTGACGCTTTCGCTATTTCAACATTAAATTTCGTACATTTCTGAAATTATAAAAAGTTTATATAAATTATACAAAGTTTATGAAAATTATTAAAAGTTTATGCATGTAAATTATAAAACGTTTCTATGAATTATGAAAAGCTTGTACACGTTTTACAACGTTTGTATTTTATTAATTTCAACTTTTCCTAGAATTTTCGAATTAAAATGTATTTAAATTCTCTATTAAAGAACAGGTATTCATACTTTACAATATATGGGCGAGTTTATAATTCATTACACAAAAATGTCAAATTAATATTTAGTAAAAAAAGTTAGCACAAGATGAGGCCGAATTGTAATGAGTTCGTAAGTTGTAAAAAGTTCTTGAATTTTAATGAGTTTATAAATTACGATTATAAATTTTTACGAGTTTATTTTAAGTTGTGAAAAGATTTTTACAAGAAATTTGTACATTGTAAAAGGATGTCTCTGTGTCTGCGAGTATTAGTGAAATGCGGTTACTGTGGGATTTCAAGTAGAAAAAATCGTTTTAAGTCAGACATTAGTTTTTTCTGAATTTTTTATCTTCCTTTTTTTCATTTAAATTCAAAGGTTAAATGAGAGTGAGAAAAGGGTTTTTACAGAGTATACTTTTAGTGTATAAATAGGAAAAAGGATTTTTAAGTAGAAGGCATCGTTTTCAGTCAGACATTGACTTTTTCTGGAGATTAATCTTATTTGTCTTTCTCCTTTTTTCACATTTTATTTGAAGGCAAACCAAGAAAATGTTTAAAAGAAATATGTGTTTGCAAACAAAGTCTTATTTTCAGTTTACAAGACTTAAAATAATATAGACAATTTCGACTAGATTTTAATCATGCTTTGTTTACTTTAACTTTAACTTTCAGTAAAAGTTGTATTTGTCTTTTTTTAGTCTTTCAATAAAGTGAAATCTTGCGGAACGACCCTGATTAGATTCGATTACTGTTCAAATGGTAATTTCACTTTCTCCGGTTATCTACGGGATTCGATTGTGCTCCCACTCAGTTTGCTGTGAAGCGGTAACCGCATGCGCTGTAAAAAAGAGCGTCGCGACGCTTGCTTTCTCATCAAGCCGAAACTTGCTTGTCCATGTTCTCGTTGTCAATAAAAAAGCTCCGTCCCAAGGTGTTGGAAGGTTTTAACTCTTTTCGCCTTTGCGGTGGCTAGAGAGGTTAGACTGTTAAGTGCAGACAAAGGTCCGCGACGGAAGTTAGCGTCCCTCGTTGCTCTAAGCTAGACGGAAGTGGCTTGGAAAAAAGAGAAAAGCGAAATGAATAATTCGCGTGTGCATCTCAGTGCTCCGTAAAGATAATTCTCGTGGAAAGAGGTCTTCTCAAAGGGTTGATTCTAAGGGGATGAGAGATTCTGAGAGGGATAGTGGGAAGGAGTGAAGAAGAAAGAGGGGGTTAAAATACGGAGGTGAAACCACGCCTCTTGTCTAAGGTTTCCCCTACCTTTTCCAGCAGAGAACTGGGCTTCATCCCTCTCCTGCGGGGTAACCTAAGATTTTTCACCCCCTTCCGTATCTCTTACCCCCACCAAAAGTGTGTGATCCCCTTCTTCTATTGATCCAGGACTAAGGGGCAGTTTCTTGCCGTCCAAAAGTCTCTTTTCAACCCTTCTCACTTACACTCGACTAAGCTTCTTCTCGTCTTTTTTTCTTTCTTTTCTTTCTTTTCTTTCTGCACAACTTTTCTCCCACAACCGAGTTGAATATTTCAGCGTTGTATTTTTCTCCTTAAGTTTTCCAGAACTTGCGATTTACATTTCTGTCTGAGTATGCGTCTTCTTTTGAAAGTAGTTGTGCTTCGATATGGAAATAATTTTATAATAATTATGAAACATGTGTAAATACTGTAATAATTATGTAATATAAGTAGCAATGTTTTTTTGTGAAGATTACTCTATATTATAAATACTTTTTTTATTATTTATTTATATCTACATTTTTATTTTACCTTATTATTTTCATTGCTTCTACTTTTTATTATATTTTATTTAATTATTATATTTTATTATTTTATTATTTATCAAAAGATACTTTAATATATAAAACCCTTTTTAAAAATTTCCAAAACAAACCTTTTAAATACATTTTAAGAAGATTAATAATTCAATATAATTCAATAATTAATTAAACAATATTAAGAATAATATTGTTCATTAATTTACAAAGCTGGTTTAGGAAGAAAATGCAATTGCATACTTGATACAATTATTTTAGTATTACCAAGTAAATGGTTGGATAAGAGGATTACTAATTTTTTGTTGTTAGTTTTACAAAGCAGTTACATAGTTATTTTTACTATAGTTTCATGGTTAAATTGACGAATCAGGTGGTCAACTTTACCAGATTATGGTAATTTACCTCAATACCTATAGTAATCAGTAATGTTTTTTTCACTGTAAGAATACAAATACTTTTACATTAATTTGTCATTAAAGAATCAAATTATTCTAATGAATATTATATTATTCATTAATTTTTGAAAAGATTTGCCACTTTTATGTTATATTATAAATATAAGTTATGTTTACAAACATAATATAATATAAGTGATAAAAATAATATAATTCTTAAATCAAGAATATTTATTCTATTTTAAAGATAATTGAAAGTATCTCTATCGAGATACAATCGAACTGATTATTTTTATTATTATTATTATTTTTCATCAGGTTTCTCATTCTTATTTCTAAAGAATTTTTCGTGTATTTCTTTTTATTTAGCTTCCATCCAATCAGTTTAATCGAAGTTGTACTCTCGTGTCTCAACCACCAAATCCACTTCCCTTTTCTCTTTGTCGGAGTCTCTGCGAATCTCGTCTAGAGTAGTTGAGTTTCAGGATTCATACCGGATAACGTACACACAGACTAGCTGGGGGCTGTTAAACACGGCGTCTCTTATCGGTAAAACTGTTCTATACAGGATACCCGGTCAGCCATTCGTGGCACAAGTATCTCTGCCTTTGCTATCTTACTTCTAATATCACGTTCTAAGTATTTGCTTATCTCGCTCTATTAACTTCTTCCTACTTAATCCAGTGAGAATTAAAAATATTTGTTTTCACAGTCTCAGTCTTTATCCTTTTTATCTCACTTGACTTGGTCAGTTTTACTATCTTTTGATTATTAATTGGAGTCTGTGTTCCAAGTATATTTGAGCAATTCTGGAATTATTGAAGTTACCTAGATAGTGTGGATTAATATCCATATCAGACGAAAAGTCAATTTATGAGAGGAAAGATGAGTAGGGTCCTGTAGGATGTACAAGCGATAAGACTTTGCACACTTCCTTTACTTATATTAAAAAAAATAAACAATCCTTCAATGAGATTGCAATATTTAATTTAATTAACCGATTAATTATCCCTTAAAATTATTATTAATCTTTTTGTTTTAAATGGAAAAATATTCTAGCATGTAATCAACAATTTTTAATTTACTCTTTTAGAATATGCTAAACATTTAGGAAATTGGAACAACTTTTATGTTTCCTAAATTATCGAGATAACTTTATTTTGCCACTTTTAACTTTCTTGACATATTCAGCATCTTTTAATTAAGTGAATACAAAATTGTATAACTGTCTATTTTATAAATTATTAGCACAAAATTAAAGCGAGCGTAATTGTAATGAAAAGAAGTAGACTCCAAAATGGCGTATATAAGGAAGGGTTAGCTGCAGAACGAGGGTTCGTATTTCCACCCTCTCCTTAATTCCCAACTAAGATGGCAGCTATCCTATAATATAATGTGTGTGCTGCACACAAACATTGATGTGGGGCTTCATTTAGAGTGGTGTGCCAGGCAAAGTGTGATAGTTGCGTGTAGTCATCGTCTCTATAACGCGGGGTAGGATAATTTTCTCAATTTCCCGGTGTCTCCCGTGGGGTCGGTCGTTAAGGTTCCAAGTGACGGGGGATGGTTCAAGGACCGGCAAGGGTTAGACCATAAGATAGTTTGATAGGCTTGGTTGCCAGGAGACCCCTAAGGCCTTAGCCTCACTACTAATGCCTAGAAAGGATATAGAGAACCCTCTCTATGTAGAGACAAGCTCACCTATTGCCGACATATATGTATATATAATAGAGATTTTCCACGCCTCTGTATTACTCCATTTTCACTGTCTGTGTTCCTTAGACACCGCTTCAGTTTATATAGATTAATCTCTGCTATACTAAAATTAAGCATCAACCAACACAAGTATTTGCATTCAACATTTGCAAGACTTTTGTCTTTGTATTTTTCGTCACGTTTCTTTTGTCTTCGTAACTTTCGTCACTTTTTTTCCTCATGTTTCTTTCCAATATTATATTATAGATAAATGTGCATCATTTTTTTATCAGTACACTGACAAAAATAAGTGTTATTTTAACACTGAAAGTCGTGTTAACAATACCCGCATCAAATCTAACACCGAAATGAAGGCGCTACTTTTTATGCACTTTAGCATTGGTTGAAATAACAATCAAAACTAATCTAAAATCTTTTTTGTGATCTCTTATCAGATATTTCCATAATATTAATCCTGAGTAATCGTGTCAGCTTGAAACTTTCTTTGTCTATAAATTTAACCGAGTAACATATTTACAATCGAATACGCTTTTGAATACAACTTATGTGATGAAAAAAAGTAACTTAGAATTGGATTAAATGGTGACGCTACGACACTGTTGTCGTCTCCGTTTACTGGCCGGACGCCACACGGTTTACCATAAAGTTTACAACTTCTGTCAAGCTCTCTGTTCGTCGTGCTCGGCTCGGAAAACACCGCGATCATTGCGAACGGACGAGAACTTTGTCGTCAGGATAAATACCGGCAATTTAGGCCAGAGAATTGCGAGACTACGTACACTAGCGACTCAACGACCCTTGCTATTGCATTGCATGCGAAAATTAACTCAGAAATTTTTGAATTGTTCAAAAACGTTTAAAACTCTTTTTTCTTCATTAAACGTTAAAAACAGAGTACTGTAATACATTCTCAATCAATTTAAGGGCATGCAAAAATTGCCGCATGTTATTTAAATATTTATAAGTTACAGGAGAAACCATTTATTGCTTTTTGCTTTATGAAACAGGTCACAAGTTTGACATAACTTTAATACTTAATGCAACAATTTTTCATAGAGACGAAAAAAAAATTTTAGAAAAAAATTCCTGTAATAACTGACAAATGAATTACAAGTAATTTGACATATGAAAAATACTAGATATTTTGGTAATAATTCTGAGAAATCAAATAAAAATTTATTATCAAACAGCACGGTAAACGTTATAGAAAATAGAAATTTTTACAAGGATTTATATTTCGTTTAAAATAACTCAAAATACTCATTAAGAAAGTATCTACAGCATTTAAGAAACTAAAGAACAATATAATTTTTGACACATTTTGAATTTGAGTACGAAAAATAGTATAATTCTGAAAAAATTACTTTTATATATATAATTTTTTTTTTTTTTTGAAGAGTTTAGTTTCTGTGAAAGTTTTCTTAAAAGGAAAATTAAAGAAGTGCATTTGCACTTATCATTAGTATTCGTAGTCGAGAATTTTTCTTCCGGAAAGATCATAATTCATAAAAGTTTTTCGCACACGGAGGAAAGTAAAGTTGGAATAGAACGTGACACTGGTGTTTCGCTTGGGATGCTATTAATTATCGAGCTCCTTTCGGTGTATATACGCTCGGCTTTGAGCTCGACAGGGTGCAGGCTTTGGGGTGAGGACGTCGGGCGGAACTGGGTGGTTGAAGTATAAGATACACCCGGTTTAGCTTCCTCGAATATTAGATCAATAATTCTAACCTCAAACTGGACCACGACGAACGTCGAACGCAATATGATATTACGCTACCTTTGGGCGCATATTATATTTCGACGCGGTGGCTGCCAAAGGAAACGAGTCTCATTACTATTTACAGAGCCAATTTACCCTGTCCTTTCCTTTAATTACCCACGTTTAATTTGTTTTCTACTTGCCCAGGGCGAAGATCATTCCACGTCGTGTACAAGAAATCAAAATTATTGCTATAGTTTTCTTTAAACTAGTAATTTGAAAAATGATGAGAGGATGAAAAATCAATTTATAATTTTTAATGTTCGGAATTTTTTACTTTTGTTTTTTCACAATAATAATCAATATACGAATTTAACTATATGAATTTGGCACTGTTCATTAAGTCAGGGCTTATTTTCATGAAAGTAGCCTTTGTCAGTGAAAAAAGTTTTATGAAAAGTAGAAAAATAACAGAGAAACATAAAATAGCAAGTGACTTTCGGAAGTCTGAAAAGTTTTAATATTAAAAGTAAATTAAGTTTGATTAGAAAAGTAATTATTTTATCATCGGTTAAAATATTTTGTAACAATATACACGCACAAAGAATATTTTTCTAGGACAACGAAATTTTCCATTACAATAATTGTATGTGTCACTAAAGCAGTTCCAATTTTAACTATTTTAGTGACATTTTTTACTTTTTCAATTTAAGTATTTTTGTGTGTTCACAATACTTACTTTACGTTTAGTTTTATTTACAGTTTGTACATAAATTGAAAGTAATTTTAACGTTTAGTTGTCTCTTAATAAATAAACTATACTGTAGATGAGATACATTGAATTTGAATTTGTATTGACCTTTGAAACGTCTCTGAGGTATAATCAATTGATGGTTGCAGCATTAAGTTAATTAAATTTGTGAATACAGGTGAACGAATTTTGTCCTATTTCGACGAGATGTTTTTGCCAAAATAAGAGATGATTTTGAAAATAATTATTTGATATTGATGATTTGTAATTTACCATTCAATCTGAAATTAAATTTCGTTTTATACTAATATTTAAAAGAAATTTAAAAATTCGTCTTAAAAGTGAGACCGCTTTTGTTAAATGATTTTCAATTTATAAGTTTTTCAAAAAAGCCAAATTCAAATAGTGGACTAATTAGTCAAAACAAATACCTTTTTTCAAATACACTTATCATTTTTCAAATTTACTAATTCAATTCAAATTATTAATTAATTTACTTACTTTTATTGAATAATTTTAATTATATGTCACTTTTCTTTAAACCATTGTTTGGATCATTTCTTTTTTTTATAAATCTTTACTTTAAATCGCTATACGCGGAGTTTGAGGAATGCTGTGTCGTCCGCAGCATCCTTAATACTGACCAAAAGACCTAAATTTTGTCATCCAGCAGTTTGTGGAACCAGTTTCCGGTTCTCAGGAGTCGTATGATTAGAATGAAATTTTCATCTTAGAGTGCTCCCCACGACCTGACGTTGCCCTCTTTTTCTACCCCACTTTGAGTTCCTCTCTCGAGAGCAGAGATGATACAAGGGAGCGTGAGAACTCAGAATGGTCCAGCGAGACAAAAATCCAGCAAGGCAGGTTTTTTCTTTCCCCCCACACTCTGCAGGTTGCAAAAGTGTGAGTCTAATCCTTATAGATTTAAAGTCAACAAGTTTTTGCCACTTTTTAAAAGTCTATAACAAAAAGAATTTTACGATTCTTAAATTTCATCTTTCTTTGACTTTTTTTAAATACATTTTTGTAAAAAATTTAATCTCTAAGAATTCTTTATTTGTTAACACAACTAAATATGAATTTTGAAGAAAATGTTTTTTTAATTAATTTAAAAAACATTATTTACTTTCTAAATCTGAAAAACTTATTATCTACTAATTCAATAGCGAAAAGTTGTTTACTGATTGTCTTTTTACAAATTTGCAAACATTTCTTAGAATTATATAATTGGTGGACGCCATTTCATTTATTCAGATTTATAGAGATATCGTCAGCATATTGAATTAAAATAGACGAGCGTTAATGCATTTGATTAGTTTTTAAAACTATTTTATCAAAAATATTTATTAATTAATTTTTGTTAATATGTTGAATTTTTTAACTAATTAAAAGTTCTATATATTTTGGAAACAATGATTTGGATAGAATATTTAAACAAACAAAATCGTAATTTGTTGTCTAAAGTTAAAGAATAAAATGCGGCACGACTAGCTGTACCAGTTTCACCCTTACGATTCTTGCGAGGGGAGGATTTTCTTCATGATCTCGCGAGATGACCAGTGGTCAGTAGCGTGAGAAACTGTTGTGGTCCATAGCAGACAGGTTTTCAAAATGTCTTTTAGTGAATATTGATACTCTTAACATAAAAATAACCAGTTCTTCAACATTTTATTCCAAAGATGTTATTTCCAGAGGCCGTTATTTATCATTTTTCAGTTACTCTAATATATTCCTAGAGAATGGTTTTTTAGTCCTGCCAAACTAAGAAAGAGGAATTGCAAATTAGTGAGATATTTTAAAACAAACATTTTGTTTGTTACAATCGTAATTATAATGACTATTTTAAATTGTTTAAACAATTTTTCAAGACGTTCTTCTTTCTCTTGGAAAGAGTATACACATGAAAAAATTAATTTTTCATAAATAATGTAAAGCCTAATTTTGATGAAAAGGGGACTTGATGCGTTAATGAAGTTCGCTTTGAAACGATAATAATTAAATACAAGCGGTGATTCCGTCACACCCTGAATTTAATAGGGTTGAATAAGCACCGAGATGGCTGAATAACTTCCGGCTACCCTCGTCTTTTCTGCTCTCCATCGTCCTTTCTGTTCCTCGGCTCTTTGGGAATTATATGGATCCATCGCTCGCGAAATCGCGCATTGTCGTGAGGGCGGTTGAGCTTAAGGGTTGAACCGTTTTAGGGTAGGCGCGAGCAACTCCTCGTTGTAGTAAGGCGCTGGCAGCCATGTTTGCGTGGGTTGAGGTTTGGGGCTAGCTCTTGGGATGCGATGGGGGATTCGAAGCAATATCTACCAAGAGGGAGTGAAGAGAGAAATCGTGTTGGTTCTACTTTGGGGGATGGGTTTTGACTTGAAGACGTCGATATTCTCCACGCCGACGCTTATAGTCCATATTCTTCCTATACAATAAAAAATTGTGAACAAAAATATTGCTTATATATTTATTTTTTTTCTTTCTTCATTTTTTAAATTAACAAAGTTTACAACATGAATTGGAAAAATTTGAAATAGAATAAATATAGTGAATTTATCTAATTTAGAGAAATAAATTTTCTACAATAGGTAAACGTTTCGTAAACAAAATTATAAAAAAATTAAGTTGAAAGTATCAAATCGATACCAAAAGCATCAAGATTTTGCAAACGATTCGATGCTTTCAAATAAACTGTAAGATTTAAGTTTATTAAAATTTTTCAAGGATTATTAAAAGCGGCCTAATAAGCATTAAATTCCAAGTTTCAAGGAATATAACAGTTCCCAGTCCAAGACGATTCCCCCTTCGCTTAATTAATTGAAAGATTAATTAAAGTTGCGAATCAGTGAGTGATGGGCAACTGTTTTTGACTTTAACTGACCTTTGTACATGAATGTTTATACCGGTTTTATGCAAAATGTATCCATTGTAATAATAGTAGAATGTTCAGTGAAATGAAATTATAAGTGTAAAATTTATGAAATTGGAGCGAAGCATCTCGATCTTGTTTAGACGAATATAGAGAGTTAGTATAGTCTTCTCTCTAGGGTTAACAACCATGCTGCAAGTAGTGCGATCGCGTTATATGCAGACTTGTAGGTGTAGGTAAAGGCACACCCTTACCACCCCCTTTTACCCTCCTTATTGCAAGTTCCACGGCTCGTGCATTAAACTATGGAGTTGCCCAGGCATCGACCCATCCTAACCACCCACCATCTGGATATGCGGCCCGCGCATATACATATACGCTATGTACATTTCTAATCAAGCGATATTGTAACTGCGGTCTAACCTCCAAACACCACTGGCACTACCACCTCCTTGGCTGCCTCACAAAACCCCTTTCATTCCTACCCTCCATCTCGATTTTCATCTCACAGCCATAGCCGATCAAATATTCCCGCGCCAGCATTAAATTGCAAACTTCTAGTCCCTGTCTCCAGTATGAACACTCGATATCTCGATAAGATCGTTTCGCGAATCGACCAAAGCCATTTCCAAAAGCAAATTCTGCCTCCAGCGTCTCTCAGATAAGCTCGTTCAATTGAGCATTTCCAAAAGGGAGCTTATGTTCTTCAATCCTCCTATCAATAGGGTTTAATAGCGATATACAAAGATACTCAAATTCCTGTAATTGCCTGAGTAAACACAAGTCTCTTCTTCTTTTTTAATCCACTTTTCGATACTTATTGACACTTCAATTTCCATATTTTTATAATATTTGCTTTGTAACTCTTTTGTCGAAAATTTACGTATTATTTTAGTCTCTAAATCTGAATCAGTGAATTTTTATTGATTAACAGTGAGTAATCACTGATTGCACATGTGAAAAAGTGCAAGTCACTTTTCATTAACATTAACGCAGTGAGAATAATTTTCAACATTGGTGATGTTTTCTCGTAACAATGTGGTTTTTGTTTTGATTTTATTAAATTTACTTTATCAGGAGATGATGTTCTTTTTAATTTGACATAAAACGTAGTTCAATTCGTGTTTGGAGTAGTTTTTTCAAAGAGGGAGTATTTGTAAGAAAGCCAGTTAATGAACGTAACTTGTGTTATTTGCTCTTGTGTTTAGAAGCAAGTTAAATTGATACGAGGAATGGTCGAGTGAGTCTCAATTAAACGTTTCTCTCAGTACGAGTTCACTTCTCATCAACGTGCACTATAGTACCTCTAGACATGTGGAGAAAGATGACTCTATATTGGCCGGTTACGCCTAGACGTCGCTGCTAGAGCTTCATCCTCAAGGAATAATATTCAACCATTCTCTCCTGTCTCTCCTGTCTCTCTTTTCCATTATCCTTTCCTCTCCTTCTCTCTGTTTCTCTTTTAGTATCTCTACTTCTCTCTTTCTCTATCCCTCTTCCTCTCTTTGTTCAGCTTTCCTCTTCTCTCTTCTCTCTCCGAATCTCGCAAAGTTTCGAAAGCGACGCTCGAGAACAGTTCGCAGCACGATTCTCTAATTGTGTATTGTTCTCTTCAAGAAGATGCTGATAACCACCCGGTTTCCAATATCGAGAATAGTCCTCATCGTACATTTCAACCCATTCAAAACTTGAAGTTTCTTTACATTTTCTAAATAAACTTTTATAAGTTTAGAATTTGAAACTAGAATCTGGATGTTAGGTGTTAATTTATTTCACGTTCTGGAGATAGTTTCGTAGGATAGAGTTAAGTTAACGTCAGTTGTTAACGTTAGTGGTTAATTTCATTCGCTACAATGACAATTTATTGTTAATTTTCATGTACGAAAATTTATGAACGTTAGATACAACGAAAGTTAGACAATAACGTTAATTACTGACATTAATTTCAAGTCAGTGAATTAACGATAGCCAATTATTATTATATTATTATTATTATATTAATATAATATACAAAAGAAAGTATTGTTCACTTTGAAAGTTTTGTCAATAGCAACAACTAATTTATTTAGTTCTCGTAGCATCTTTAAAGCAGAAAGTTAAGGATTGTTTGAGATTGATGAAAGTAAATTTAATAAATGGAATGAAGGGAGCAATACTTTTGAACTTAAAATTAATTTTGGATTTTTAGTGTTGAAATGGTTTAATTTTAATGATGGTAAGGGAGTTGGTTAGACTAAGAACCTTTTCGCCAGTGGACAATGCCCACTTTAAAGGCAAACTATGTCGTTTTGAGAGAAATAAGCTAGACGTACTGGGAAGAGCAGTTAATTAGCTAAATAATGCAAAGCTAATCTAGTGAAAATTGCATGCAGTGAACCACGTATGTAAGGGAGAGGGTAAAGAAAGAGAGACGACGTATAGAGTTATGTAACATTAGCTGAAACGATAAATATTCTAAGGTTTATTTCCCGTGAAGGAAGTATTGTTACCTCAATATAACATATTCATATCCATATTTATTTTCTTGATTATAACTTTTGATTTTCTTACATTATAGTTTACTGAAATCTTCAAATATCCAGTTTACAAGAGAATAATATTAAATATATATGCTAAAGAATAATCCAATAATAATAGAATTGAATATAGAAAAATAATACAGTTTTTGAAGAAATTGATATTTTAAAAATTATCGTGTTTTTCGTAATATGTGCTACAAGACTTTTGTATAAGACGCTAGTTTATGTAGTGGATATTATGATTTTGTTTATAATATCTATTTTTTTTGTTTTTAAATCGCGGGCAGAATTTTCGTTGAAATATTGTTTGATCTACGTTGGTCTGTATTTGTACGAAGCATTAAGTTTTATTTTTACTATTTAAATTTCTTTAATTGGCTGACCCTTTACGAGAACTATAGCTGTAGTGTATGAAACCTAAAACCCATGAG
>WNHD01004604.1:0-11040 GCA_011057455.1 Ganaspis sp. Gsp50 | reverse complement strand
TTTATTCTCTTTATTTTTTTTGTCTTTTTCTTTTTTCTCTCTTTACTTTTTTGTTTCCTTCTCTTTGTATTTACATTATTTATACTATTTATACTATTTACATTATTTATACTATTTATATTATTTACATTATTTACACTATTTATATACAATTTATATTATATACATTATTATTATTTCACTTGAGATTTTTCTGCATATTAAATACTTTTCCTTCCCTCTGTTTTTCATTAATTTCTTACTACCTTCCACCTGGGTCCACATCCCTAAATACCTTCATCCCTTTTTTCTCACCATTTCCTTAATAGCTGTGAAGGATTTTTATGTTACGTAATGAAGGGAATTTAATTAATTTTGTCCTAAAATACATAAAATCATTAAATTCTTTTCGTCCCCTTGATGTTCTGTTTTTTTAACAAAAACAAGTATTTCAGAATTTATAAATTTGTCTTTCATTTTTTAATCTCAAAAATTGAATTTTTTATTGAAAAGAGTTTTTTAAAAATAAGAAATTTCGCAGTCTTTTTTAACTTTTTATGTATCTGGTGTGCAAATGAGAGTAACACTTGTTCCCTTTTAACGACATTTCAGTCTCACATCGAGGCTGCTGTATACATTAATTCTACGATTATAGCAATGTCAACTGTCGTGTTTGCCTTCCTCGCTGGATTTATAATGAATTCTAGAAGAAGAAAAGAAGTTATATTGCGTGAGTCATAACGGCTATTATTATGCATAATTAATTAATACTGTCCGAACCATAAAGTTATGCCAAAATGTTGCAAAAATAACGTTCAGAATGTGCAAAATATAATTTCATTGCAAAATATACTTTTCATTGCAAAATACACATTGCAAAATATACTTTCATATTGCAAAATATACATTGCAAAATATACTTTTATATTGCAAAATATACTTTCATTGCAAAATATATTTTCTTTGGAAAATATTATTTCATTGCAAAATTTACTTTTCTGCAAAATTTATCTTCATTGTAAAATATATTTTTCTTTGGAAAATATAATTTCATAGCAAAATATATTTTTTATTGCAAATTACAATTGTCATTGCAAACTAATACTTTTCATTGCAAAATATAATGTTGATTGTCTTTTTAATGTTTCGTTCTTTTTGAAAATACTAACATAAAGAGCGAATAAACTCTAACAGCAAAAGTTTTCACAAAAATAGATTAATTTTTAGTTATTGAAACTTGCAACTATTTTATAGTGGATTTTCGTTGTTCCAGGGAAATTTTTTTCCTGTTAAATAAATTACAATTTCCTGTGCCAATTTACAATTTTACAAAATTTGACTCAAAAATGGTCCAATTAATAAAGACGCAAAATTTAACACTTTTTATTTATTTATTTGTTTTATTTTCTATGTTGTTTGAACACCTTTTGTGTTGTTTAAACACATTTTGTGTTGTTAAAACACTTTCCCTACTGTTTAAACACTTTGTACGTTTCTTAAACACTTTCTGTATAAAATGAACCTCTTTTGACTTCAAAATCAACTTTTTCTTTGCTAAAATAACATTTTTTTGTTAAAATAACATTTTTTTGTTAAAATAACATTTTTTTGTTAAAATACCATTTTTTGTTAAAATAACATTTTTTTTAAATTTGCAAGTAGAAAAATGCCCTTAGCACGATTAGGAGGAATAATTACACGATTTTTGCAGTTTTGATGTTCATATTGTCAGTACTATGCAGTTTTGGCGTCAATTGGGCGCAACTAGTGCCATATATGTTGACATTATCTGCTGCGATAGTTGTTACGATGAGAATTGCTGGCAACATCGTTCTTGCGGTAAATGCAGAAGTTATACCAACACCATTAAGGTAATTACCACGAATAAGAAAATTACTATAATCAATTAGTATAAACCATAGGAACAAATTTCCTGTACTCCAAGGTCATCAATTATTTCCATATTGATAAATTATATTGCCACATCAAAATCCAGTATTTTTATTTCATTCTTGCAAAAAACTTTAAAAAACTTGTATTTCGTTTTTGCAAAAAGCTTTAAACAATTTTTATTTCATTTTTGCAAAAAGCTTTAAACAATTTCTATTCCGTTTTTTCAAAAAGCTTTAAACAATTTCTATTCCGTTTTTTCAAAAAGCTTTAAAAAATTGTTATTCCATTTTTGCAAAAACCTTTTAAGAATCTTTGTTTCGTTTTTGCAAAAAGCTTTAAAAAATTGTTATTTTGTTTTTACAAAAACAAAATAGAAATACTGGATCCGTTTAATACGTTCAGGACTTTAGCAACATGTATTTCCTCTCTAAATGGATTATTTTACAAAAAATTTTACAAAAAATCGAGCACTCTATAAAATTTGATGTTTTTCGATAAGAAAATTATGATTCGCTAGAGGGTCAGTTTTGTGATGGTAAAATTATATTGTGCAAGTCGCTAAGGCGCGTTTTCAAGAATCTATGGACATTATCATATAAAACGATCGTTTGGGATTTTCATCTTTCAGATCCACCGCAGTCAGCATTGTCAATCTGATCGGAAATTTCGCCGCTGTCGTTGGCAATTTCGCGTTTTCAAGCCTCCTCGATGCCGAGTGCGTGGCTGCATTCATGTCCATAGGATGTTTAATGCTCGGTAGAAATTCAATCAATTATATTCATTTTTTATCAGCGACGGATCCAAGAGCGGGCACTTTTCTATCACGCCCGAAAATTCACACGTTAGGCGCAAAAAACACTTTTTGTTCAAAATTTTAATAAAAAGAAAGTTAAAAGTTAAAACTTTACAATTAGTTAAACATTTCGCTGTTCTAGGAAAATATTTTTGCGTGTAATTTTCAATTTTTTGTATGCAAGGAAATATGTTTAACCTTTAAAAAATAAATAAATAAATAAAATTTAAATAACCGTTTTTAAAAACTCTGGATCCGCCTCTGGTTTGTTACTATATGTTACTTTGTTGTTACTATATGTTATTTTTGTTACTATATGTTACTTTGTTGTCACTATATGTTATTTTTGTTACTGTATATGTTATTTTTGTTACTATATGTATATATTTTAGTTGCTTTGTATTTTTCTTACTACGTATTATTTTTACTATTTATTTTATACAAACTATAAAAATTTGATGTACATTTTTATTACATTTACTTTAGTACCTATGTACTTTTTTTCTATATTTTTTGTTGCTTTATTTTCTGTTACTTTCGTTACTATATTTTTTCTCTGCATTTTTTTTTGTAATGTTTCTTGTTAATATATATACTTTTGTTACTTTATATATTTTGGTTACTATTATATATATTTTCCGTTACTTTCGTTACTACATTTTTACGCTATGTACTTTGTTACAATATTTTTTGTTCCTCCATAATTTTGTTACATCTTTTTATTACAATATTTTTTTGCTACATTTTTCCGTTACATTTTTTTGTTACAATACTTTTTTGTTACATTTTTCCGTTACATTTTTTTGTTACAATATTTTTTTGTTACATTTTTCCGTTACATTTTTTCGTTACAACACTTTTTTGGTACCAAATTTTTGTACAACATTTTTCTTGCTATTTTTTGCAGCCTGTGTGACCCTGGTCTTCATTTTACCAAAACCGCCACCTCCTCAAAAGACTCCAAATGCAGAAATAGGAAGATATTAAAATAAACCAAAATTTAACCCTCTGATGTGAATCAATACGCAAAACATTTTTCGCTATTTGACTACAGTTTTCTTTACACATAGGCATTTTATTTTCTTTCCTTTTTATTTTATTTTTTTTTATTTTCTTTTTTTTATTCTTTTTTTATTTCATTTTATTTTTTCTTATTTTATTTTATTTTTCTTATTTTATTTTATTTTTTCTTATTTTATTATTTTTATTCTTTTTTTTCATTTTATTTTGTTTATTGTTTATTGAGTCATATATATACTTATTTTAATTCTTTCTTTTATTTTATTTTTTTATTGCTTTATTTTATTTTATTTTTTTTTATTCCTTTATTTTATTTTATTTTATTTTTTTATTCCTTTATTTTATTTTATTTTTTTATTCCTTTATATTATTTTATTTTATTTTTATTTAAAAACTAATAGAACAATCTTTTTGTCCGGTAAATATTTAAATCTGAGTTTCATTCGTGATACAAGAAATTATCTATTAATTTTTCATCAATTTGCATAATCTTGAGGGTTGAATTGTTTTCCTTATTTTTAAATAGGTACTTTTAAGGAAAATTGTTGTGATTTATATAAAGATGAATGTAGCTAATAAGGTAGAACCAAAATGTGATTTAGGATCTGCAATTGGATCCTATAGCTGATAGAAACAAATTTTTTCATACATAAATTTTTTTACAAGAAGTGTATATTATAACTTAAAAACTTTTGTAACAACCTTTATTCTTCTAACTTTGAAACAATTCTTCTTTTAACTTTGAAAATAATCTTCTTCTAACTTTGAAACAGTCTTTCTTTTAACTTTGAAAATAATCTTCTTCTAACTTTGAAACAATTCTTCTTCTAACTTTAAAACAATTCTTCTTCTAACTCTGAAAAAATTCTTATTCTCTTATTTACCAACTTTTGTAACTTTATATTTATCTTTTCGAAATACGCTTTGTAAACTTTTACATCTTGAACATTTTTAAAAACAAAAATTCCGCTTTATCTCGAAACTTTTCAAAAAACCTAATTTAAACTTTTACTGATTTTGCGTCGAAAAATATTGTTATATTTGAATTTTTACTATTTTCAGTTTACTAAGCGCGATAGTGCAAAATGTTATTAATATTAATTAAGAAATGTTGATTAATGTTAAGTAGGAAAAAAGTATTAGCAAGAACAAGTTACTATTAAGCGCAAATACTATTTAAGAATATACTGTTATTGTAATTACGCTTCCAATTTTGTGATATTTGTGAAACAATACATTGGCAAGTAAAAATGGAGATAAAAAATCAATCAGGAGTTTTTATTGGAAACTTCATAAATTGGCTTATGCGGAATGACGTGAAATACGATAGTGCCAGCGATGTGTCACTCGTTGTGAAAAGAGATGATATAATTCATAGTATGTTAAAAAAATGCGAATATTTCACACCAGACATGACGACCACTGAAATTATATGGAAATACTGGAAAAATTAACTACAAATTTTCCCGAAAAATAATTGAATTTTAAAAATTGTAATTGAATTTTAAAAATTGTAATTGAATTTTAAAAATTATAAATGAATTTTAAAAATTATAATTGAATTTTAAAAAATTGCTCGTCATTGTAAGTTTTTACTTTTTAGACCAATTAGTTTAAATAAACAATTTTGTTTATTTTCTATATTTTTGTATTTCTATTTTCGTCTGCTTCTATCTACTAAAAAAAATTATATCTTCAATGTACGTTATCATGATGATTTTTTTCACTGTATATTCAATCTAAATTTTCATATGAAATTGTACTTTGTCGAATAAAATGTTTTTTCAATGTACATTGAGAATAACAGGGTTCCTACACATTTTTCTTCATAAAATTCCATGAGTTTTCCATGATTTCCATGAGAAAGATAGAAGAATTTCCATGATGTTTTTTAATCTATTTTTTCATTAAAAAATGAAATTTTCAATATTTTGTAAGAATTTAAATTATTATAATATTATAATACTTTTAAAATATTTAAAGAATCTAATGTTTTAAAATCTGTTTATACTTTGAATTTAATACTTAAAATGCAAATATTTTTAATTACTTTGCAATATCTTGAAGTTTTTTTTAAAGAATTTTAAAGTCATTTTAAGTAAATTTGAATATTTTAACATATTTTTGAGTGTTTTTAAATATTTTGAGGTATTTTAAAAGATTTTGAAGTATTAGGAAGTATTTTGAAGTATTAGGAAGTATTTGGAAATATTAGGAAGTATTTTGAAGTATTAGGAAGTATTTTGAAGTATTATGAAGTATTTGAAAATATTATAAAGTAATTTGAAGTATTTTTAAATATTTTAAAGAAATTTTAAATATTTTTAAGTAATTTGAAGCATTTTAAAGTATAGCTCTAAGTATTTTTAAATATTTTAAAGAAATTTTAAGTATCTGTAAATATTTTGAAGTATTTGGAAGTAGTTGGGAGTATTTTAAAGCAGTTTTAAGTATTTTAGAATATTTTAAAAAAATTTTAAGTACTCTTCAATATTTTGAAGTATTTGGAAGTATTTGGAAGTAGTCTGAAGTATTTTAAAGTAGTTTTAAGTATTCTTAAATACTTTGAAGACATTTTAAGTATTTTTTAATATTTTTGATTATTTTGAAGTATTTTGTTGTAATCCGAAGTATTTATAAGTACTCTGAAGTATTTTATATACATTTAGAATATTTTAAAAAATTAACACTTTAAAATCTTTTTATAATTTATTGAATACTTAAGATACTAATATTTTTAAATACTTTGAACTATTTCAAAGTATCTTTAAATAATTTGAAACTTTTTAAAGTAATTTCAAGTATATTACAATATTTTGAAGTATTTAAAGTATGTTTAAATATTTTCAAATATTTTTCAGTATTTTTAAGCGTTTTTAAATATTTTTAAGTATTTTAAAATATTTTGAAGTTATTTTAAAATATTTTGGAGTATTATGAAGTATTAAAAATTACTTTGAAGTAATTTGAAGTATTTTGAAATATTTCAAATACTTTTTAAGTATTATTGAATATTTTGGAGTAGTTTGGAGTAGTTTGAAGTAGTTTGAAGTAGTTTGAAGTATTTTAAAGTATTTGGAAGTATTTTAATACATCATTAAATATCTTGAAATATTTTAAAGTAATTTCAAGTACATTACAATATTTTGAAATATTTTAAGTATTTTAAGAGCTTTTAAATGTTATTTTGAAGTATTTTAAAATATTTCGAAGTTATTTTAAAATATTTTGAAGTACTATGAAGTATTCTGAATTATTTTGAAGTATTGTGAAGTATTTTGAAATATTTCAAATACTTTAATTATTATTTATTTTTAATTTAATTATTATTGTATATTTTGGAGGAGTTTGAAGTAGTTTGAAGTATTTTGAAGTATTTTGAAGTATTTTAAAGTAGTTTTAAGTCATTTGAAATATTTTAAAGACACTTTAAGTATTTTTAAATATTTTAAAGTATTTTGAAGTATTTTGAAGTTTTTTGAAGTTTTTTGAAGTATTTTTAAGTATTTTTAAGTTTTTTTCTGTAAAAAAAGTATAAAATTTTGGTTGTAGAAACCCTGTAAATATACCCTTTTTAAAAGTACATGACAAGGTACATGAAAAAAAATGAAAAATCCAAAAAAAGAATTTTTTGAAGTATATGACAATATACTTTCACAAAACATATTTCTTTTACAGCACATGATAATATACATTGCAGATATGATTTTTTAGTCTATGACATTATCATTGATTTTAGTCTATACACATTGATAATGTTCATTTTTCTAAAGTATATGACAATAAACTTTAAAAATATAAATTTTCTCCAGAGTACATAGCAATATACTTTAATAAGGATACAAATTTTAGAGTACATGACAAAAAAAGTTGTTACAACTAAGCATTTCAAGCTCTGATTTGTGTCTGCTGGTCGAAAATGGAAATTCATTTAATAAAGGTAAGCTAATAAGATTAAATACGATTTGCAGGGAAGCTTTATAGAATGTTTATGTCTAAGAAGTGGGCAGATTAAATTCAGTTCGCAAGCTTCCAATATGGCGGGCTATGCATATTCACAGGGAACTTGACTGTAAACAAGAGGAAGGTCTGCCTGAGCTAATTAACTAACATTGTAAACAAGCAGTAATGTCCCAATTTAGCCAACGTCCTTTCCTATTAGAGATTGTGGTCTTGTTGCATCAACTCTTATCGTTACAATTTCCGCACCAATTTTCTTTTCCACTCTCTCTTAAATTCCATAATTCGGAAATCTTAATGCATGACAATAAGAGTATAAAACACTATTATCATTCAAACAATATTAAATTTAATAAATTGAATATTAATTAAAACTCGGACGGATTTATAACTTCTCCAAACAATATTATATAATTAAACATAAATAACAATTGTTTTCAATATTTACAAATTTTACAATATCACCTTTTTCAACGACCTTGCTGAAACAAAAAACGCGAATTTACCGGGATAAATTTTACTCTGCCTAGTTCCTTGCGGGAGAAATTTTGCAATGGGTGTCCTTAATGGTGATAAAAATGCTGGAAGACAGTGGAATTAATGACGGGAATTTATCATCGGGAAGAAAGTAGAAAGTGCTTTAAGTGCTTTCATGGAAAGCTATGACTTTAGAGTAAATCAAACTTGAGTGGAAAACATGTGCAATTTATTGCTTAAAAAATGTAAATGTAAAAAATGTACAAAAAATGTACAAAAATGTAAAAAAATTGTAACACAAGTAAAAATTATTTACTACGATTCATGTTGAATTGTTTTAATTGTTTGTTTCGTTTATTTTTCGTTTCTTGTTTATGTTTTGTTCGATGTTTTTTTCGTTTAATAATTCTATATAATCCTTGTAATTATAGTACATTCTATACAAATTATCTTCTATATAAATTATCTCCTACATAAAATATCTTCTATATATAAATTATCTCCTATATAAATTATCTTCTATATATAAATTATCTTCTGTATAAATTATCTTTTATATAAATTATCTTCTATATAAATTATCTTCTATATAAATTATCTTCTATATAACTTAAAATATAGAATTTACTATCACAAGGATTATACACTGAAAAAAAAATTTATTTGATTCAAATAACCATTTACTTGTTTATTATCAAATAAATATTTATTTGAACCAAGTAATTATTATTTGAGTCAAATAAACAATATTTGATTTAAATACAGAAATAATTCATTCAAATGCCATTTATTGGATTCAAATAATAATTACTTGGTTCATATAAATATTTATTTGATAATAGACAAGTAAATGGTTATTTGATTCAAATAAATTTTTTTTTCAGTGTACAGAATTGAGATGTAGATTTTCCGATGGAAAACAAAATATTTGTTACTCCGTATTTTAAAATAGTCAAAAGCTGTGTCTGAATGGGTGTAAAAATAATGTTAAATTTCGAAATTGAATGAATAAAATGGTATATTGGAAAAAGTAGCTAAATCCTGTTACAAAAGTTTTCATGAATGAACTTTGATATATTTTAGTTATTGCCAACTGGTCTCGTTCTATAGATATTTCTGAAAGCGAATTTATAAAGGGAATCCATTTGGCGTTCAAATATTTGAAATTTCTGAGTAGAACTGCTTCTATTATGATAGCTTCATGCATTCAAAGCAAGAGCGTATTAGCCAAGTTTTTAATTAAAATTTCTGCTTCAATTTCAATTTAATTATACTGTAATTATTCATTATTCTGCATTCATTATAAAGTGAATTCTTTCCCTTTTCAAGTGACTTTTTGAAACAAAATGCTAAAACGTCATGGAATATTATTTTAACACAATTGCACATTTTTCAATTATTTCCTCGATTATTTCCAATCACACATTTTTTGTATTATTTTGACACTTTTTTATTATTTTGACCCATTTTTCAATTATTTTGACACATTTTACAATTATTTTGACACATTTTTCCATTATTTTGACGCATTTTTCAATTATTTCGATTTGAAGGTCAGCGTGCAATAACTACCTCTAGGTGTAAACGAGATGAGTCAGATTCTGGTTACGCAAGAAAGTTGCGTGTGGGTTCAAAGGCAGTTATTGCACGCGGACTCATATTCTTAATTATTTTATACATCTAGACATTTTTTATCTATGTTAATACCAAAAAATAACACGTTGTGAAATTAAATGCGAATGAAACATTAAATACACGAATAATAAAGAAACGAAGTGAACAAAAATGTACTTTTAAAATAGAAGGGAAATTTTTAAATAGAAAAAAATTTCTTTTAATTTTCAAAATTTTTTTTAAATTTTTTTAATTTTAAATTTTTTTTTTAATTTGACAGAAAATATAGATTTTTAGTTTCTTGTCTAAGGTCAGAATTTGCGCGTTTTGAATGTCTGAATCCAAGAGGTGCTTTCTGAATGTCTGGAATTTATGCGAAATATGCCCTCGTACGTAATTCCACACTCAACAAAGTAAACCTCGAGCTTTCGGAAGTGCTGGATTTAACGAAATATCACTTCTTTTCAAATAAATCAAACTTCTTTGTGGATCATAAAATGATGAAAAGTTGCATTTAAAATACACCATAAAATGATATTGAAAATATTCAATAGAGAAGATTCCACAAAAGGAATAAAAAAGAAAAATAATAACCAATTCCAATTATGAATATGATATATGCAATGATGATAATGATGATGATGATCATATACAGTAATATCATAATCATACACAAAGCAATTGGAAAAAAATGCAAAAATTGTTATGATATTATATTTAAGAAGAATTATTTTTAAATTTAATATTAGTAAAGTTTTTCGATATTCCAGATAAAATTGGTATTTCGCGTTACATGTTTTTTAGTATTTAAGTCGATTCTATCAATCGACTAAGTATTTCTCCACGCAGTGGTACCCATTTGGATACCTGATGTTGAAAAAAAATGAACTCAATTATTTTCCTATTAACATAGAAATCCGAATTTATAAACAACTCAATTGCCACAAAAATAAAAAAAATCACGTTTTCCAGTTTTTAAGTTGATTATGTCAATCCCATGAGATTATATCATCAAAGTGGCACCCATTTGGGTGCCTGATATTAGAAAAAAAAGATAAAAACCCTCATACTAGTATTAACGGAAAAATTTGAAATCTTAATTAACCCTGGGTTGGTTTAGAAATCGAAAAATTCACGTTTTCTAGTAATTAAGTTGATTCTGTCAATCCCCTGAGTCTACATCATCATAGTGGCACCCATTTGGGTACCTGACAGTGGAAAAAAAATGAACACTTTTATCCTAGTATTAACGTAGAAATCTAAATTTGTAATCAACCGGGTTGCCTAAAAAATAAAAAATTTCA